>JBBMEF010011654.1:0-21602 GCA_037832685.1 Sicyos baderoa | reverse complement strand
TTCGTCACTGACGAACACGGCAGCGAAACTCCCCGCACTTCTGTGGCTAACTCGACTACGCTGGCTGTTGAACGCAACCCGCTGGAGCGAAAACCAGGCGAAACACAAAACAACAGAACAACAGAAGAGATCGATTTCAGCCAAAACGAACACAACACAACTCGATAAGAATCACCGAACAAACAGACAACTCTTACCTTGGCGAGCAGCAAACGGAACGCAACTCTCGACAACCAAAGGAGCAGAACTCTCGTCAAGCCAACGCTGCGATCGACGGAAACCAAACCACAACACGAAATCAGAATCGCAAGCAATCATAACCGAACCGAAGAAAAACAAAGAACGTTTACCTCTCGCAGCACCCACTCTCGGCAGCGACGCGGTGCAAGAATCCCGATCGGAACACAACTCTACTCCTCGGCGACGACTAACCACAACCAACGAAAAGCCATCAAACAAGAATCAAGAACCTGAACACAACCGAAACAACACGAATCGAAGCGAAAATAACAGAAGAACAACGGAAATCTTACCTCGATGAAGAACTCGACGAACGCACACGAAGAACACGGCAAGAAGACCAACCCTCGGCAGCGCTTCTCGCACGCAACACAAGCCAACGAAAACACCATCAACAAACCCTCAACAACAACGAATCAATGCAGAAATCGAAGGAGAAGAAGAACTCACCTTCACCCACGGTGGCTCGCGGTGGTGCACGACGGCGATGAACGGACAACGACGGGGCTCCTTGGACGGTGACGGCTAGGGTTTCTTCTTAGGATTTGTGCCAAATGAAATCCTACTCCTTCTTTTAAACCTCCACAATTTCCTTTTCCTTTTCCTATTTCTTTTAATTTAAAAATCCAAATAAAATCCAACTTAAATCCCACCAAAAGGGTATGGGTTCAATCCTTGGTAAAACCATCTTTAATTCCAATTAAATTAGCTTCCCACTTCCTTGGCCTCCCTCATGGCCAAGGTTCGATCCTTCAAAACAACAACAATTAAATCCTTGATTAATTACATAATTTACAAACCAAAACAAGAGTCTCATAATGATCCGAAAACCCGGGTCGTTACAACCAATGCCTAAAATTTAAGAAAATGTCGAAAATGGTACCTTTTTAAGCTTGAGAGAAAAGAGGGGTTTCGGTGGGGTTTGTTTAGGAGAATGGGCGGCAGCGGTGGTGAGCAAGGAGTTCCAATGAGCAGCGGTTCCGGTGAGAAAGGGGTGGTCTCGGTGGAATGGGGGTTTTTGCTTCAACCCATTTGGAGACGTAGTCCACTGCTACAAGTATGTAGAGATTATTCCTTGAAGGAGTGAATGGTCCCATAAAGTCTACCCCCCATACGTCGAATAGTTCCACTTCATAGATACATGTCATCGGCATTTCGTGTTTGCTTCCAATATTCCCTCTCCTCTGGCATTTATCACACATCTTCACAAAATGATGAGCATCTTTAAAGATTGTTGGCCAATATAATCCAGACTGATATACCTTGGTTGCGGTCCTCATTCCTCCAAAATGTCCTCCATATGGGGCATTATGGCACTGCCTCAATATCTCTTCTGTCTCGCTTTCTGCAACACATCTTCTGATAATGTTGTCAGCACATTGCTTGAACAGAAATGGTTCATCCCAGTAGTAGTGTTTGACGTTAGCGTAAAACTTCTTTTGTTGATCCCTACTGAGCTCTAGTGGTAAAATACCACTAGTAAGAAAATTAGCAAAATCCGCAAACCATGGTCGTTCTGCTACCAAATATGTTGTAGCCGCAAATAACTTCTCATTAGGAAAATGGTCAGTAATTTGAACTTCCTTCTCTTTTTCATCTTTTTGTTTCAGCCTTAATAAATGGTCAGCAATGACATTTTCACTGCCCTTCTTATCTTTGATTTCAATATCAAACTCCTGAAGTAACAATATCCACCGGATCAGCCGTCAAGTACCTGATAGCTGCATGATTAGTAAACACTGTTATTTTTATCCTACTACATAAGATCAAAATTTCTCTAAAGTAAAAACAACTGCTAAGAGTTCTTTTTCTATAGTAGTATGATTGAGTTGGGCCTCATTCAATGTTTTGCTAGCATAATATATTGGTTGAAATATTTTTTCTCCCTTCTGTCCCAAAACTGCTCCTATAGCATAATCACTCGCATCGCACATCAGCTCAAACAGCTTCTTCCAATCCGGCGCGGTTATGATTGGTGCAGTGGTTAGAGCATCTTTCAACGCATTGAACGCTTTTAAACATTCTGCACTAAACTTGAACTCTCTGTCCACTTCTAACAATTTGCATAGCGGTTTTGAGATCTTCGAAAAATCTTTGTTAAATCTCCGATAGAATCCAGCATGCCCTAAGAAACTTCGGATGTCCTTCACATTGCTTGGTGGCTCCAATTTTTCAATGACTTCAATTTTCGCTCTGTCGACTTCAATGCCTTCTTTTGAAATTTGATGTCCCAAGACTATGCCTTCTCTTACATTGAAGTGGCACTTCTCCTAGTTCAACACTAAGTTGGTCTCAATACATCTTTCCAGCAGTTTTTCAAGATTGGTCAGACATGATGAAAACGAGCTTCCAAACACTGTAAAGTCATCCATAAAAATATCTACTATTTCTTCGATCAGGTCCGAGAAAATCGCCATCATGCAACGCTGAAATGTTGCAGGCGCATTACATAATCCAAATGGCATCTGCCTGAATGCGAAAATTCCATAAGGACAGGTGAATGTTGTCTTCTCCTGGTCTTTAGGATCTATCGTGATCTGGTTGTAGCCTAAGTATCCATCCAAGAAACAGTAAAATTCTTGGCCTGCCAATTTGTCCAATATCTGATCAATATATGGCAACGGGAAATGGTCCTTCTTTGTTGCTTTGTTCAATCTTCTGTAATCAATGCAGATTCTCCATCCCGTAACTATTCTTAGCAGTATCAGCTCATTTTCTTCATTTTTTATCACTGTCATGCCTCCTTTCTTAGGCACGCATTGCACCGGACTTACCCAATTACTATCGCTGATAGGGTAGATAATTCCAGGGTCGTTTCCAACCTCGCCAACAGGGCGGTCAGCATAAGACACCTCCTTGTAAGACTTGTGGTAGACATCATTTTGGGGCTTGTTGTGCCAGTTCAGGGGTTTGTTTTAAGTGTGGTAAAAAGGGGCATCTGGCTCGGAGTTGTGGGCAGACAGTAGGGGCAGCTCAGCCAGCTCAACTAGCTCAGCAGCAGGGTCGCGTGTTTGCGATGACTCGTCAGGAGGCCGACCGTACAGACACTGCAATTGCAGGTACGCTTCTTGTCTTGGACCACTACGCGTTTGTTTTATTTGACTCGGGCTCTACACATTCCTTTATGTCTACTGCTTTCGTTGAGTATGCATGTCTAAGATTATAGCCTTTAGGTTACGAGATGTCTGTGGCAACTCCTTTGGGGGTTAGCACGTTAGCTAGCTTAAAGGTTAAAGGTGGTCGGATACAGATATCTGACGAGTTCCTTGAGGTTTCACTCATAGTGTTAGCTATTAGTGGTTTCGATGTAATTTTAGGCATGGAGTGGTTACTCTAGAACCACGCAGTAATAGATTGTAGACAGAAAGAGGTAGTGTTCAGGCCGCCAGGACGGCCTAGCTTTAAGTTTCGTGGAGTTCAGGGCGGAGTGTGCCCGCCCATAGTTTCTGCAGTGAAGGCCCGTCGTCTGTTAGCTAGGGGAGCTTGGGGTTTCCTTGCTAAGTTGTCTGGGGAGAACACTGCCCGGAAGATCGTTGACAGTGCGCCTATTGTGCAAGAGTTCGCTAATGTTTTTCCAGAAGAGATGTCGGGTTTGCCGCCAAAGAGAGAGGTGGACTTTACCATCGAGCTTGAGCCAGGATCCCTTCCTATCTCAAAGGTTGTAACAACCCGAGAATTTAAATCGTCGTTTGTTGATCTTTGTGAGTTAATTGGAAGGATTGCATTGATTGTCTTAATTAAAAGAAATTGGATTTAATTAAGTGTCCCTAGTGGGACTTGAACCTTGGTCTTGGGAGAGGCCAAGTGTTGGGAAGCTAAGGAAAATAAAGGATTAAAAGTGTCTTATTTGGGATTTGAGCCATGGACCTTGAGGTGGATTTAATTAAATGTATTTTAATTAATTAAAGGGATTAAAAGGATTATAAGTTGGAGATTTGGGTTCCCATTTGCAAAAATCCAAGGAGAGCAAACCCTAGAGCAGCAACCGTCGTCGCCGTCACCTCACCACCGCAAGGAGAATCCGTCGCTGCCGCAAGGAGAGTCCGTCGTTGGAGAACTTCTAGTTCCCCGTTGTTGACTGGTAAGCTTTCTTCCTCTTGCTGTTTCGTTTTCGTCATTGTCTGCCTTGCCGAGCTCTGTTTGGTGATGTTTTGGGGTTGTGGTCGTGTTTTTTGTAGCTGCTGTCGAGACGTCATCTTCTTCCCCGGTTTCATTCGTTCGTTCGCCGTCGACAAGCTTGGTAAGTTCTCCTCCTTTGTTGTTGTGGTTTATCGTCGTGGTCTGTGCATCCGAAGCTTCTGTTTCGCTTAAGTTCGGGTTTGGTTTGTCTCAGCTGCTTCCGAGAGGTTCTGTCCTTCGTCAAGCCCAGTCAATTTGACGCTGCAGTTGGGATTCGTCGCTCGCTTTTCCGCCGTTCATAGGTCGTTTGGTTGTTGTCGCTGCTGTCTTCTCCTTTGTCTCAGTTTCGTCCAGCCAGCGCTCGCCGAGGTCTTCTAGGTACAGTTCGCTTTGTCCATTTTTGGTACTGTGGTTTCTTTTAGCATTCCGATCTAGTTCTGAGCATAGTTTCCGTTGGGTCGTACTTTCCTTGCAAGTTGTAGTGTTCGTCCAGTTCGACCCGTTCGCCTTCGGCGTCAGTTCGCAGAAGCCAGACGCACCGCAGTGAGTTCGTTAGCACGGATCGACGCACGAAGCAGTTCTCTGTCACCCAGCAGTCTTCTCAACAACGAACCCGAGTCGCACGCCTTCGTCTGTCCGCGATCGTTCCAGCGCCAGTGTCTGTTCGTTGCAGTCCGTTTGGTGCTTCTGTTTGCTGCCTTCATTCGCACGAGCAACCATGAACGACCTGCTGCCAGCCTTGCCTTCACTTCGGTAACACCTCTCCGTTCCTTTCGTTTCGCTTCGCTGCTGACCGAGCCTTCTAGAGGTTGTTCTTAGTTATACTTAGTGATATTTTGCTTGTTCTCTATATTGTTAGGTTTTGGTGACGTGTAGTTCGTTTCTTGTGTGTGCTTTAGTTCACCAATACCAGGTAAGGATTTCTTACTGGGGTTGTGTGGACCCTGCTCTCGTTAGTGATATTTGTTTGCTTGTGATAATTTACTGAAAGCGTGTTAGTAGATAGGTTTCCTTTGTTATTCTATCTAGCATGTTATTGATTCTTTCAACATGTTAGATGCATGCTTGATTGTTGTGCTAAGCATGTCTATCTCTGTTGTTGTAGTATCATGATAGGTTGTACTTATGCTATTATATATCTGATCTGTTGACTGTAATCTTAATATAGCCTTGTTTATGAGAGTCTTCATCGATAGGCCGAGGTGGCATAAAGTAAGTTGCTCCATTTGCAGGGTTGCGAGAGAACGTATACTCTGCCCCTGACCGCCAGCACGGTTTAGCTAACCTTGTAGTGGCATAGCCTAGTCCGCAGTTCTTGGGCGAGTGGCTCAACGTACCGCTTCCCTTTGAACAGAAGGATGTTGAGGCTTGTCCCGTCCCTGTTCGCCAGCACAATTCACATTGTGTTGGCATACCAAAGTTCGGTAGCCTTTGGGCAGGACCGACTCACAGTGATAGCCTGCTGTGAGCAGCTTCCGCTTTGGTTCGTCCTCGAACCACATCCTACTGGGAGAGGTACGGCTCTGATACCATTTGTAACGCCTAGGCCCAGGATATGGAATTCGGTTTTGCCCCTATGGGCGACCCCAATGGGCACCGACATTCCCCTGCTACCTGACCACGTTATCACCTAGCCTTCATTGCTACTTAACCATGAAGACTGTCCCCACAAACCTCAAACTCAATTTCCCTTTCTTTCCAAACCGAAGAACTCCTCGCACCAGCATCACCTTTAGAAACACATGGTCTTCGACCTCAAATTCTAGGGCTCTACGTCGATTATCTGCATAACTCTTCTGTCTGCTTTGAGCCTATAACATTCTTGACCTAATCTTTCGGTCACCAACCTCATCCCAATAAACCGGAGTCCGACACCTCTTACCATAAAGAGCTTCAAACATTAGGTTAACAATTCCTATAAATTCATAACAAGGCTGGAATTTTCTTATCTTAACTCAAAACAATTAACCCGAAATGCAACGAGCTACCGAAGCCGTAAAGTAACCTTCCAAGAATACTTCCACCACCAGCTTCGAACTACCACCACCCAACTTCGATTTCAAATCTGTGAGGATCATTCAACCAAAAGAGAAACCTTCAACTTTTAAACTACAATCTACAACCCACCAATCTTTGAAGAAAATAGGGAAGAGATTGCTTACCGAATAAACCCACGTGAGGAACACCACGCTGCCCTTCGTCCCTCGCCAAATTGATGAAGACGAACTAGTCCCAGGTGCTGTCGAAGACTACACCACTTGCTGACGGCGAGCGCACGAGCAGAAGAACCGAAACACGGACGATGTTGCTCCAACCACCAGCGACAGACGAGTTACAGAGAATAAGAAGATATTTGCAAAGGGAACTACGTTTCTCGATCCATAATCGACGAGCAAGGGAGAAAATTGCAGCTTTAATCGTCGGTGGGGAAGATGGTCGTGACACCTAGGGCACAACTCTCTCCTAATTGCAAATTGGTCCTTCATTTATTCCTAGGATGCATCCGATAAAATTGGAACTTCACAGTTAAGCGTGCTTAGCTTGGAATAGTCTTAGATTGGGTGACCTCCTAGGGATTTATTCCTAGGATGCATGCGAGTGAGGACAAGGCATGCTAAACGGGCTTGTGTTGGTTTGTGGGGACAATCTTCATTCTTAAGTAGCAATGAAGGCTAGGTGCTAACGTGGTCAGGTTGCAGGGGAATGTCGGTGCCCATCGGGGCCGCCCATAGGGGAAAAACCGAATTCCAAATCCTGGGCCTGGGGCGTTACATGATGGTTGGAGGTAGTTGGTGCGATCATAGGAATTAGCTCGTGGTCTTTTCTTGAAATGAATTTAATACTCTAAGTACTTTAGCTTTGTTTGATTTGTTTTGACTATGCATGTAGTTGTTCATGGAGCCCTTAGGAGTTTTAATTAAGTATTAGGGATTCCTTGTGCTTATGATTATTTGATATCAAACGTATTTCTGTTTTAAAGTCTCTTGCCAGGGCCGTTTTAATTAAATGTTGAATTTATGGTTTAAACCTTGGGATTTGGATATACTTAAATGTTTTAAATTGTTATTTATTTCCGCTTTGAATGCATGCATGTAGTAAAGACTAGGTTAAAGACCTTTAAACTGGTCGGTTCATTATAAAGGCTCCGTACCGGATGGCGTCGGTCGAGTTAAAAGAGTTGAAAGAGCAATTGCAGGAGATGCTAGACCGTGGTTTCATTAGACCACGTGTGTCCCCGTGGGGAGCACCAGTTCTATTCGTTAAAAAGAAAGACGATTCGATGCGTCTGTTCATCGATTACCGAGAGCTGAACAAAGTTACGATCAAGAATAAGTACCCTTTGCCGCGCATAGATGATTTGTTTGACCAGCTTCAGGGAGCTTCGGTGTTTTCCAAGATTTATTTGAGATCAGGGTACCATCAGTTAATGATTCGAGGTATGGTCACTATGAGTTCGTGGTCATGTCATTTGGACTGACTTACGCCCCAGCTGCGTTTATGGACATGATGGACAGAGTGTTCAAGGCATTCTTTGACCGCTTTGTTATCGTGTTCATAGACGACATCTAATTTATTCTAAGACTGATGAGGACCATGCTTCACACTTAAGACAGATCCTTACAACTTTGAGAGAGAATTCGTTGTTCGCTAAGTTCTCGAAGTGCGACTTTTGGCTTGGGGTATTAGCTTTCCTTGGACACGTTGTGTCCAAGGAGGTAGTAGCAGTAGATCCCTCAAAGAAAAAGGCAGTGAGTTCGTGGACCAGACCCACTTTAGTATCCGAGATATGCAGTTTCCTGGGTTTGGCAGGTTACTACCGTCGGTTAGTCAAGGGTTTCTCTGCAATAGCAGCGCCGTTGACCAAGCTGACCAGAAAAGGGGTTGTCTTTGTTTGGGACGATAAGTGTGAGAACAACTTTGTACAGTTGAAGCGCAGTTTGACTACAGCTCCAGTTTTGTCAGTTCCGGAGGGCACCGGTGGTTTTGTAGTTTACACCGATGCCAGTAAGTTTGGTTTGGGCTGTGTACTGGCGCAGAATGGCAGGGTTATAGCGTATGCTTCGAGATAGTTGAAGCCCTATGAGCAGAATTACCCAACTCATGACATGGAGTTGGCGGTGGTCGTTTTTGCATTGAAAATTTGGAGGCACTATTTGTATGGCGAGAAAATCCAGTTGTTTACCAATCACCAGAGCCTCAAGTACTTCTTCACTTAGGATGAGCTTAACATGAGGCAGATGAGGTGGTTAGAGTTAGTTAAGGATTACGATTGCGAGATTTTGTACCATCCGGGTAAGGAAAATGTTGTTGCAGATGCCTTGAGTAGGAAAACCTCGCACTCATCCGTGTTGTCAAATTCGAGGAGTTTCATCAGAAGGGACCTGGAGAGAGCCGGCATCGTAGTTTTGTTGGGAGAAGTTACCGCCAGGGTAGCTCACTTGACCATTCAGCCGTCTGCAAACAGAAGATCCTAGATAATCAGTTGAATGATCCGAAGATGAGGAGTTTGTATGAGAAGGTTCTGGCAGACAAAGATTTTGATTTTGTGGTTTCAACGGACAGTGGGTTGAGATTCAGGGGCCGTTTGTGTGTTCCGGCAGATGCAAACCTCCGTACCGAGTTGTTGAGAAAGGCTCATACTTCACCTTTTGCTTGGCATCCAAGGGGTAACAAGATGTACCAGGACCTGAAACAGACCTTTTGGTGGATGGGAATGAAGAAAGATATTGCGTAGTTTGTGAGTAGGTGTCTAACTTGTCAGCAAGTCAAGGCACCCAAACAGAAACCGGCAGAGTTGTTACAGTCACTCAGTGTACCGCAGTGGAAATGGGAAGAGATCACCATGGACTATATTGTGGGTTTTCCAGCGGCTCAGCGAGGGTATACTCAGATTTGGGTAATAGTGGACTGGCTGACCATGTGTTCGCACTTCATCCCCGGTAAAGCAAACTATACCGTGGAGCAGTGGGCACGGTTGTTTTTAGAGTAGATTGTTCGGCACCATGGGGTGCTAGTAAAAATCATTTCCGACCGAGACTCTAAGTTTACTTTGAGGTTCTGGAGATCCCTCGAGGCAGGGCTAGGCACCAAGTGTAACTTTAGTACAACCTTTCATCCGCAGAAAGATGGTCAAACCGAGCGTGTGAACTAGATTGTTGAGGATATGTTGCGAGCCTGCGTTCTTGACTTTCCAGGTAGTTGGGACCGTTACTTGTATTTGATGAGTTCACGTACAATAACAGTTATCAGGCAACAATTCAAATGGCGCCGTTTGAAGCTTTGTACGGTAAAAGGTGTAGGTCTCCGGTTTTTTGGGACAAGGTCGGTGATAGACAGATTTTGGGTCCCGAGTTGCTTCAGTTGACCAACGAGGCAGTACACAAGATCAAGGCTCGTATGTTGACTGCACAGAGTAGGCAGAAGAGCTACGCAGATGTCAGACGTTGGAATTTAGAATTTGAGGTTGGCCAGCATGTTTTCCTGAAGGTAGCGTCGATGCGTGGTGTTCTGAGGTTTGGGAAGCGGGGCAAGTTGAGCCACAGGTTTGTTGGGCCGTTTCAGATTCTCGAGAGGGTGGGGTTGTTGCTTATCGTTTAGCGTTGCCGCCGTCATTGTCAGCTATTCATAATGTGTTTCATGTTTCGATGCTTCACCAGTATGTTGCCGACCCATCTCACGTTGTTGATCACGAGCCACTGCAGTTAAACAAGGATTTGAGTTTTGAGGAAAAGCCGGTTAAGATTTTGGCGTTTGAAAGAAAAGATTTGAGAAACAGAGGTATTGATCTTGTAAAGGTGAAGTGGCGTAGTCAGACAGTCGAGGAGGCAACTTGGGAGTTAGAGGGTGAGATGAAAAGAAACTATCCGGAGTTGTTTCAGCCTCAGTGACTCCCAAGGATGGAAGTCTTCCAAGGAGGGAGTATTGTAACGGCCCGGGGTTTTGAATCGTCGGTTAAGGTTAGTCTTGGCCGTTACGGTTTACCGTTGGTTTACCTTAAATTTAGAATTCTTGTTTTCTTGGTTTAAATTGGTGTTTCTTGGTTTTCTTGGTTTAAGGAGAAGAATAAAAGAAATAATAGTGAGCTCAGTAGGTTTCGAACTTGCACCCTAACAAGGATTTGTTTGGTTGGAAAAGAAGGAAAATTAAGGTTTAATTCAAGTCCCTTGGTGGGGTTCGATGCTAGGATTTTTCGAGACTTTGATTTAATTAATTAGAAGTAAATTCAAGAAAAGGGCTTTAGGGGTTTTTGCGTTTCACCATTCTCTCGCACGCAAGGAAAGAAGGGAATCCAGCCACTTCTCTCAAATTCTCTCCGTCTCGTTCGTCGCCGCCTCGTCGATCCGTAATCGAACCAAGGTAAGGTCACTAGTTCTTGTCTTTTTGGATTCTTGTTGTTCCTTGGTGTTTCTGCTGGTTGATAGGGTCGGTTTTGGGGTTTTCAACTGCTGCATCCACCGTGCTGACGCACGTGAGTCATCTGTCTCGTTCGCCGTCGTCCCAGCCAGCCACTGCCCCATCCAGCAGCGGTGATCTAGCGACAGCACCGCCAAGCGGCAGCAGGTCCTCGTTTACGTCTCGTTGTTCGCCAGCGCTTGCAGCCACAACCAGCCGTTCGTCGCTCGCTAGTCGCCCAGCCAATGATAGTGCTCACTTGCGGGAAACATTTCGTCTTTGTCCGTCCAGCATCTTCCTCGTTCGCTGCCGTCTTTGCTCGAGCGTGCAGCTGCGAGCGAACAGCCGACCAGCTGCGTGTGGTTCTGTTCGAGCTCCGTCCTCCGCTTCATTGGGTAAAGTTTAGCTGTTGTCCAAGTTCTTTTGGGGGCTGACCCATTGTAGTTAGATTTTATTAATTGCTGTCCTTGTGTTTCTATTGCTAGGTGTTTTCGGTGGTGTCCTACGGTGTTAGGGTCACTGTCATCATCAGTAGTTCTAGCTTTTATTAAATTCCAAGGTAAGGATTCCTTATCGTGGTTGGTGGACAATTCGTTGTTTCTTTTCAAGTTGTTTGTATGTTTGTGAATCATGCCTTTTTACTTGTCTAGCTTTAAAGATTGTCGTATGTTGTTGTGAATAGCTGCTTGTATAGGTATAGGGTGTAGTTACCTGATGTCGTTCTCCTTTCTAGTTGCCTTGTTTGTGTTAGGTTCATTAATGTATGGAAGCATGATTTATCTGACAATGTTTATAACGAAAAGGTAGTATCATGCTAGGATGTTTGGGATGTTCTTATAGATTGTAATTAGAGATGAGTTCGTCTAGTAGCGTACCTTTGAAGACGAGGTTGAGTTTGAGAGAACCAACAAACCACTCGAGAGAATGATTTCGAGTACTCGAGAGAGTCTCAGGATCGGTATAGGACTGGTCGATCAGTTCGTCATTGACAAACTCTCACTCCTCAACTCCCTCTAACGTGTTTATTACCATTTTAAATTATGTCCGACACATCACTTGTTTACACGTTTCTACAACTCTTTAACAAACTCGTTTATATTCGCTCCCGACGAAAGGTTTTCTGTGGTTCGACCTGGTTTACCAGTTTTCAACTTGCTACACGAACGTGTGCACTTGCACGTTCTAGGAATAGTTTTTCACATAGATAGGTTTGTTTCCTTCGTCAACGACGAAGTTGAGACTTGCCATCAACCACACACTTCCCTTAAGATAATTTCTCTAGTTAAAATTTGTGTGAACACTATTCGCCTAACAAGTTTTTGGCGCCGTTGTCGGGGAACCTTTTTGTTATAGGAGAGAATATATGCATTTGTTTAAGAGTAGAGCGAAAATTTGAAGAAATTAGTTGTTGGTTCGTTCGCAGGAGTAATTCGTAGCAGTGTATGCACACATGGAGGCACGAGAGTTTAGTACCGTTTAATCCCGAGCCCGAACGTACCGCCAAGAAATGAAGGAAAAAGATCAATAAAAAGAAGATTGCGGAGCCGAACGTCAATCAACCAGCTGTGAATAACAAAGAGAATCCTGCTGTGGAGAACCCTGTTCGTCCCAATTACGAACACGCAGACGCGTTTCTTCAAAACCCGATCAGGTTGGCAGATGATCGGGACAGAGCTATAAGAGCTTACGCTGTGCCAGACCTGACGGAGTTTCTGCGCGGAAGAGCGAGGCCTGATCGACCCTTCGAGTTCAAGCCAATGATGAATACAATGCTTCAGCAGAAAGCTCAATTCCACGGGCTGCCGAGTGAAGACCCGCACGACCATCTTCGCGAGTTCATGGGAGTGTGCAACACTTTCACCGTCCCAGGCATGACAAGGGACGACGTCAGAGCGACTATTTTTGTGCATTCTCTTATGGGGAGCGCACTTCAATGGTTATACAAGATGGCCGACAGACACGACATTACGTGGGAGGAGATGGCCAAGAGATTTCTAACGAAGTACTTCCCACCGAATAAAATGATGGAGCTAAGACACAAATTTTTCACCTTCAAGCAAGCACCAGACGAATCTCTCGCAGAGGCGTGGGAAAGATTCCAAGATCTTCAATGGAAATGCCCAACGAATGGAATCCCATGGTGCCTCCAGTTCGAATATTTCTACAAGGGGCTGAGACAAACTTGTCGAGCAACGTTGGACTCTGCGTCTAACGGAGCAAAGCTAAAGTGTAGCTATAACGAAGCCGTGGAGATAGTCGAGCGAGTTGCCGAAAACACTGAGTGTTGGAAGGACAATGAGAGAGAGGATTCAAGTGCTTACACGAAGGACAATAGTGGAGGTGATAACTCCCTTCGTCAAGAGCTCGCTGAGTTGCGAGTAATGTTGAAAAAACTTAGCCACAACGCTGTGCCAGCTCAACAGGTGGCCTACATCAGCAGTCTGTCAACAGCCTATATCGTGGAAGCTTGTCCTATGTGCGGCGAGAATCATGCTTATGAAGCTTGTCCTCACAACACAGCATCCATATGCTATGTTCAGGCTGGACGAGGCAGTCATTTCTCACCAACTTACACACCGGCATGGAGAGCTCACCCGAATTTCTCGTGGGCGGCGAACCAACCTCCAGGGGTTCCTAGTACTTCAGCCACTCCACCAAGGTACCCAATGAATCCGCCTGGATTCGCACCATACCCAACACCGCGACATCAAACCCCTCCTGCACCGCAGAGTTCATTAGAGGGAATGTTGAAGGAGTTCTTGGTGAAAAACGAAGTAAACACACAGAACCAACAGTTGGTGAACCAAACACATGCCACTGCATTGAGAAATTTGGAAACCCAAATGGGACAAATAGCTAACGAGCTGAGTAAGAGGCCGTTGGGAACTCTTCCGTCAGACATAGAGAATGCCAGATGAGAGGGAAAGGAACAAGTAAAAGCAATGACCGTGATTTATGATAACTCCATCGAAAGCGAAGAAGTGTCGGACGAAACTGTTCTTGCGATAACAGACAAGAGCCTGACGAATATTACAACCAAGCCAAATGATGTGTTAACACCAGGCAATGTTATAGAATTCAAGCCACCCCCTCCGTACCCACAAAGAAGAAGGAAAGCGGAAGAATTGGGCTTGAAAACTTCTTCAAACTATTAAAGGATATTCATATCAACGTGCCTCTGTTGGACGCGCTGCAACAAATGCCAAAATACGCTAAGTTCTTGAAGGAAATCCCGATGGATAAAACAAAACGCGAGGAGTGCAACTTTGTCTCGTTTAATACGGACTGTAGCGCGTTAGTAACGAACAAATTGCCAAAGAAAGAATCCGATCCTGGAGCCTTCACAATCCCCATTTCTATTGGAGGTATGTTCGTGGGAAAAGGGTTGTGCGACCTTGGAGCGAGCATCAACTTGATGCCGTTGTCAATCTACAAGAAATTCGGAATGGGAAAGCCAGCGCCAACGAGTAGCTCGCAGATTGTTCCGTGACTCACCCTGAAGGGAAGGTCGAAGACATACTGGTTCAGCTTGACAGATTCATCTATCCCACGGATTTCGTCATTCTAGACTACGAAGCTGATAGCGAAGTGCCAATCATTTTAGGAAGACCCTTTCTAAAGACTGGACGAACGTTGGTAAACGTTTACGAAGGAACAATAGCCCTGGAAATGAATGGCGACACTATCAAATTCGACATAAATGATTCAATGAAATACTCACACGGCGTGGGAGATTGTTCAGCCATAACAACAACTGACGAAGATTTCTGTGAAGTCTACGGTGAATCCTCTTGCGATAAACGAGGGGAAGCAGAGTTGGATCTTTGGGGGCTAAGTGAATCCGACGAATCGGACGAAGACGAAACAGGAGAGGATCTGAAAGCGATAATTGCGGCACATATTGACGAGACCCAAAAACACCTTAAACCATCTGTTGAGGAGCCTCCCAAGCTCGAGCTGAAGGCATTGCAAGAACATCTAAAGTATGCATATCTCGGCGAAGACGAAACCTTGCCGATAATCATATCGGTAAAACTAGCAGTTACAGACGAAGCCTCGTTGATTAAGTTGTTACGAGAACACAAGAGGGCCATTGGATGGACACTAGCAGACTTAAAGGGAATCAGTCGGTCATATTGCATGCACAAAATCCAGCTAGACGATGAATCATTTCGTTCTATTGAGCAACAACGAAGATTGAATCCAGTAATGAAGGAAGTCGTGAAGAAGGAAATCATTAAGTGGTTAGATGTTGGCGTGATCTACCCGATAGCTGATAGTAAATGGGTTAGCCCTATTCAATGTGTGCCCAAGAAGGGAGGAACGACGGTAGTTACCAACGAACAAAACGAGCTAATCCCAACACAAACAGTAACAGGATGGAGAGTTTGTATGGACTACAACAAGCTTAATGGAGCCACAAAGAAAGATCACTTCCCCCTTCCTTACATCGACCAAATGCTCGACCAGATCGCTAGCCAAGAGTTTTATTGTTTCTTGGACGGATACTCTGGGTATAATCAGATTTTAATCGATCCGGTCGATCAAGAGAAAACGACTTTCACTTGCCCTTATGGAATTTTCGCCTTTCGATGAATGCCATTCAGGCTATGTAATGCACCTGCAATGTTCCAACGCTGCATGATGGCTATTTTCTCGGATCTATGGGAAAGGGGATGGAAGTGTTCATGGATGATTTCACCGTCTTTGGAACTTCGTTCGAACAGTGTCTAGCGAACTTGAAGAAGGTGTTGCAGCGATGCGAGGAAACTAATCTGGTGCTGAACTGGAATAAGTGCGACTTCATGGTCACATAAGGCATTGTTCTAGGCCACCATATTTCAAACGAAGGAATTGAGGTGGATCGCGCTAAAATCGAAGTCATAACGAAGCTAAAAAAGCCAACAACAGTGCGAGACATACGAAGCTTCCTAGGACATGCCGGATTCTATCATAGATTCATCAAGGATTTCTCAACGATTGCGAAACCTCTCAGTAAGTTTTTGATTTTAAATAACCCGTTCGTTTTTTATGCAGGTTGTGCCGAAGCTTTTAACACGTTGAAAACAGCGTTGGTGACAACACCCATCATTCAGTCTCCAGATTGGGAAAAACCATTCAGTCTGATGTGCGATGCAAGTGACTACGCTGTAGGGGCCATGCTCGGTCAACGAGGCGAAAAGTTAATCCATCCCATCTATTATACAAGCAAAACACTGACGAAGACGCAGCAGAATTATACAACAACCGAGAAGGAGATGTTGGCTGTAGTATTCGCGCTTGACAAATTCCGCCAATACCTGATTGGAATGAAGGTCACCGTGTACACAGAACACGCAGCGATAAAGTATCTCTTTCAGAAGAATGACGCCAAACCTAGATTGTTGAGATGGGTTTTGTTGCTACAAGAGTTTGACCTTGAAATCATCGACAAGAAGGGGTGTGAGAACGCCATAGCGGACCACTTATCACGAATCGAGAACGAAGCCTCAGTAACGGAGAACATTGCGATAAACAAAACATTCCCAGACGAGCAACTGTTCGCTCTTAACGAACAGGAAATCCATGGTTTGTGGAATTTGCAAATAACATTGCCAGCAGAATTCTCCCATCAGAGCTCACATATCAGCGGAAGAAGAAATTCCTCCATGACGTTAAGACATATTACTGGGACAAGCCTTTCTTATATAAACAGTGCGCTGATCGAATTATTCGCCACTGTGTGACGGAAGCCGAAGCGAAAAGCATCTTGAAGGAATGCCACGAAGCGGCATATTTGGGGCATTCAGGAGCAACGAAAACTGCTGCAAGAATATTCTAGGCAGGATATTTTTGGCCAACGATCTTCAAAGATGCGTACGACTTCGTCAAAAAATGTGATCAGTGCCAACGAACTGGACAAATAGGAAAGCGAGATGAGATGCCCCTCCGTTACATTCTAGAAGTCGAGTTATTCGATGTCTGGGGAATCGATTTCATGGGCTCATTTCCCAACTCTAACGGAAATCTGTATATTCTGGTGGTTGTGGATTACGTCTCGAAGTGGGTTGAAGCAAAAGCCTGTGCAATAAATGATGCGAACACTGTGATCAAGTTCTTGCAAAGTCATATTTTCGCTCGATTTGGTACACCGAGAGCTCTGATAAGCGATGAAGGGACTCATTTCGTCAACAAAGCATTGGCGAAAGTGTTGGAAAAATATAATATACGTCATAAAATCTCAACAGCTTATCATCCAAGAACCAACGGGCAGGCAGAGGTTTCCAATCGCGAGATCAAGGCGATACTTGAGAAAGTGGTTCATCCAAACAGAAAGGATTTTTTGAGCAAATTAGACGATGCTCTCTGGGCATATCGAACAACTTTCAAGACTCCCATTGGAATGTCACCATTTCATCTCGTTTTCGGCAAAGCATGCCATTTACCTCTGGAGCTAGAATACAAGGCTTATTGGGCTATAAAGGAACTTAACCTCGATTCGTCGGGAATTGCTCTAGCGCGACATCAACAGCTGCTTGAATTGGATGAACATGGACTCTTCTCCTATGAAAATGCTAAGTTGTACAAGGAGAAGACGAAGCGTTGGCACGACGAACGGCTTGGTCCAAAGGAGTTCGAGGTGGGGCAGAGAGTACTGTTGTTCAACTCAAGATTAAAACTCTTCCCGGGAAAGCTAAAGTCGAAGTGGTCTGGCCCCTTCATGATTTTGCACGTATATCTGTATGGAGCGGTGATTCTACGCAATGAGGCGGATCAATCTGAGTTCATGGTGAATGGGGACCGAATCAAGCACTACTACCAAGACGAAGTTGTGAAAGCGGACTTCATCGCATCATCGTGTGATTAAAGATTCGACGAAACCTGGGTGGAGCATCGTGGATTTCTTTCTCAAATATTTTAACGAAATGCTCCAGACCAGGTAGGTGCCCTAACTTTGTATATTATGTAAATTATGTTTTGTTCGTTGATGTGCAAAGTAGTTTAGTGGTGGAATGGAGTTTTATTTATTATGTTCATCTCTGCGATATCACTTCTATTAAACTCTTCATTTTGATAATCCTCATTCTCACTCGAATCATGTTCATGGTTGGCGAAGGCAAAGCTTGGTGAGCGAAGTGACACACGCTTCAGTCACCAAGCGGGTTCTATTCGGGTTTTGATCTTGGGCCATCTGTTCGACACGTGTTGACCCGACCCACGATTGGACGGCCATAATTTCGCCACGCTTAACGATGTTACATCTTCTTAGAAATTCCTATAAATACCTCATACCCCCCCCCCTAATTATCTTTGTGCCTTCTTAGAATCTCAAATTTTCTCTCGATTTCGCTGCGTTTTCGCTTCCTTTCGCTGCAAAAACCAAAACCTTTAACCTTTCCAAAAAAAAATCCAAATGGCCTCCAACACCAACAAGTTGTCCATCAGAGAGAAGCTCGCCGCGCTGAAGAGTCGCACTGGTGCCTCCAGCGAGGCAGAGTCCGCTACTCCCTCTATGGGAGCCAAGAAAGCGGCAGTTTCGGCGAAGAAGCCGCAAGAGTCAGCTAAGCCAGTCTTCGCTACTCCTTCTGTGGGAGCTAGCAAGGCTAAGGTGTCGTCAGGTGTTTCGTCTCAGACGAAACCTTCGGCAGAGCAGAAGCCTTCGGTGAGGAAGTCAGAGACGGAGTTAAGGCTGGAAAGAATTGAAAGGGAGAAGGAGGAATTAAGAGCAAAATTGGAGAAATCAAGAGCGAAAGAATCAGAGCGACAGGAAAAGAAAGAAAGAAAGAAAAAAGAGAAGAAAGATGTCGAAAAGGAAAGATTGGAGGAAGAACATAGACGACGAGAAGAGGAGGAGCAGAAAAGAAAAGAGGAGGAAGAGCGGAAAAGAAAAGAGGAGGAAGAGCGGAAAAGAAAAGAGGAGGAGGAGAGAATCGAGGAGGAAAAGAGACGAAAAGAAGAGGAAGAGCGATTAGAACAGGAGAGGAAAATAATTGAAGAGGAGGAAAGAGCTGCGGAAGAAAAAAGCAGAGTTGAAGAAGAAGCTCGCATCACGGAAGAAGCGCGATTGGCGAGGGAAAAAGAAGAATCATAGAAAGAGATCGCTCGTATTGCGAAGGAAAAAGAAGAACAGCTTCGTCAAGAGTCCGAAAGAAAGAGAAAAGTGAAGGAAGACGAAAGGCTGAGAAAAGAAGAAGAAGAGAGGTTGAAGAGGAAGAGAAAGCGAGAGGCATTTCGTCAAGAGATGCGAAGCAATGCTCGCCACGAAGGGCCAAGTGTTCGTTCCGCCGCCTCGGTGGCAACGAACAGTTCGTCTGCATGCTCCAAGTCTGGGGTGCTTCAGTCGGAATTGGGTGAAGAAGAAGCTTTCATCGAGAATTGCAACCTCGCAGAAAGCTGCTTGCAAGATCAGCAAACGAGGGATGAGACACAGTTGACACTTTATCAACCTGTTGTTGACCTCGTCGCGCTGAACAGCAAACTCAGTAGACCTGGAGCTGGAGGACGACGGGGATTATCTGGAAATCTTAAGTGCTTCGCCAAAGGATCGGGTTAACGTGCATGAGACAATCTACCACGACGATGATAACCCTATCGGAAGCGAGAGAAGCGAAGCGGAAGAAACCGACGAGGAGTTGGAAAAACAATTTGACGAAGCCCATTTTAACTCCAAGTATCTTGAAGTGGGAAGGCAACTTCGTTTGTCGCTACTTCAGGAGAAAGAGATCCGCGAGTGAATGATGAAGATGGCGAAGACGCCTTTCTTGGAAGAAAGGCCCTTCGACGCAGATCTCTGAGGTTTGCCCAAGTCCGTCATTGAGCAGATTGAGAAGCGAAACTGGGTGCATTTCTGCTCTGAGCAAAAAGTCACGAGGAAAGATTGGGTCATCGAGTTCTTCGCCAGCATGGACGAAGTAACGATGGAGTCCACGGTTCGCGGGCACGCGATCAGTTGGAAGGCGGAGGTTTGGAACGAACTATTCGGAACAACGAACGAAAGATTCGATTATGACGATCTTTTGTTGGAGCAAACGGAGGAGACGTTCCAAATAGTTATCAACCTTCTGGGAGTCCCAGGCGCGGAGTGGGAAGTAAGCCCTTAGTTTCGCAAGCTTCACAACGCAGATCTAACCAAGGAAGCAAGAATCTGGTCAACGTTTATCAAAAATGCACTCATGCCGATCAAGCACGAGTCAACGATAACTGTCTCGCGAGCCATCCTAATCTTCCACGTTTCATTTTGGAGCTTTGTCGCCGTTAAGGTGTGCAAAGTAGGCCCAACGATGTCATGCTCAAGCCAGCCATGTGCCTCGTGTTTGACCAGAAGAAGCGAACTCCAGCTCGAGCTTTAACATCCAAGAAGAGGACTTTGTCAAGCATTGATCAGTCAGCGCGCTACGCGAAGGAAGCACGAGACGAAGTGCGTAGCTTAAGCCGTTATGTGACGGAGCTTGGGAAAGCAGTGAAAGGTGTTCTTGACGCACTTGACATAGGCCCCTTCGATTTACCGGAAGCTCCGCCAATTCCTCCTTCAACCGACAACGACAACGAACCTCCACATGATTAATGGAAGTTTCTTTCTTTATCTCTTTCGTTCTTCGAATTATTGTTCCTTCAGCTTTCATATGAATATGCTGTTTCAAAAAACTTAATCAAAGTATCTCGTTTCTCATGTGTCTTAAGTCTTCGTTGAAGTTTTATTTATTTCTCTCCAATGCCTCGATAAAAAAATATTTCTTCAACTCCTTAATACTGGAGCGAGTACTTTTGATTTGACGAAACGAAGCTTTTTGATTAAGCAATGACTTTCGTCTGAAAGCACTCGTTAAGTTTATAACTTCAGTTTTGCGGCCCCTTTATCTCAAACGAAATCAATGTAGATCTTACCCAAGCCTTAAACTTTTAGCAAACTTTAATTTTTGGGGTGCTGAGTGTTTTCATTGGGACAATGAAAAGTCTAAGTTTGGGGGTGAGGTTCGCAAAGAGCGAAAAAGCCAAAAAGCTCGTGATAACCTTAGCAATGATTAAATCATGCTTCAAGAGCGATTCAACATGGAAAATATTAAAAGCTTAAGCTGAAGTAAAAGGTGAGATCTTGCAAAACCTTAAACCCGGGCGGGACTAAAATTTTGAAAAATTCAAAAGAAATTCCCAGTAAACATTTGTGAGTACGAAGTGAATCAAAAGGCGAAAAGCCTAAGTTCTGAAGACTATCTCTCCGTTGTCGCTTGCTCTAATATTGCGTATATATCTATAATCAAACATTCAATGAAAATTGAGCAAGCGATTGCAGGAAACGTAAGTGAGAGATTTCCAGCAAACTGTAAAAGGAGAGTATTCACTTCGGCAAAAGATGAGAATTAACAAACTTTAAACGAAGCCAAAGGTCTAAAGCGGAAGCTAAGTTCTCTTGACTAGGGAGAGTGAAAAGAACCAAAGAATCAAAGATATAAGCCATAAAGAATGTTCGCGGATACAAAGCCATAGCGAACTCTAAAAACTGAGTTTTTGAGAATCGAAACCCTAGCACAATATTATTTGGTTCCAGGAAAAAATTTTATCGAGGCATTAGGCGAAATTTTGAAATTTTAACAAAGACAAGAGTTGTAACGACCCGCGTTTCCGGTTCGTTATTAGCTTTGTAATCCTTATTTATTTATCTATGATTTAATAAAGAGGTTGGTTTTAATTACAATTTTAAATCGGTTTCGTTGATCTTTGAGAAGGCTCGAACCTTGGCCTTGTGAGTGGCCAAGGGATTTTGGAATTAAAATGATTTAATTAAAAGGAATGGATTTTTTGGGCAATTTTAATTAAAAGATTAAAAGAATAGAAACCTAGGATTTTTGCACTCACTCCAAGACCTAGCCACC
>JBBMEF010011570.1:0-45823 GCA_037832685.1 Sicyos baderoa | reverse complement strand
GAGTACATTATTGATGGAGTCTATCAGTCACTATTGATGGAGTCTATCAGACACTATCGATGGAGTCTATCAATCTGGTTTTGATAGATTTGTAAATATTTTCAAAAAGTTGTTATTTACTCAATTTTTTTATCTTATTATAATATACATGCAAATTCCCCTTTAAAATATAAAAAAATTAAATTAAAGGGATTGATGGTATATTATTTTCATTGTTGGGTGGTAATGAGCTAAACACCATATTACAAGTTTTGATCTTGCTCCAAATGTCAATGGAATAGACAATGTGGTAAATTATGTATTTTAAAAAAAATACATAATCTAATATGCTACCAATAAAGTACTTTTTTAAAAGTGCTATAATTATAAGGGATTTTTGCAGAAATAGACTAAATTAATAAAATATTTATAATATTAAACAAATTTGAAAAAAATTAATAATCATAGTCAAATAGACTGTATAAAGTATATTGAATAACTAATACATAATATAGTATGATGAGTATTATTTATATGGTATACTTGACTATAAATGTTAAATATTTTCAAATTTGCCTAGATCTGTAATTATTTTGTAAAATTAAACTATTCCTACAATTTCCCTAATTATAATTAACTATTCCATAAAATCAGCTACCTTGGCCAAATACCAATAATTAAACTACTTTCAA
The DNA here is from genome assembly GCA_037832685.1 of Sicyos baderoa. NCBI lineage: Eukaryota > Viridiplantae > Streptophyta > Magnoliopsida > Cucurbitales > Cucurbitaceae > Sicyos > Sicyos baderoa. The sequence continues at coordinate 45,152 of JBBMEF010011570.1, read as the reverse complement.
TCAATTTCATAATATATAAAAATATAGAAAAGATTAATGGCTTGTTATTTTTATTGTTCGATGATAATTCAATTTAATATCAACGTTAACGAATTCATTCATGTAAATTGATATTTAACTCTTATTTAGTTGATCTACCTAGATTTATGGTCTCCCTCCTTAGTTTTACTAAAAGAAAAAATTGAAGAAAAAGTGCTTTAATTATAAATATCTAATAAAATTGGTTACTTTAGCCAAATACTCACAATCAAACTACTTTCAATTAATTTATAATATAAAAAGTAAACTGAAAGGATTAGTAGTTTATGTTATTTTCATTGTTCGGTGATAATTCAGTTCAACACGGATACCTAGGGTTTTCGGTCCCCGTTTGTTTGTACTAAAAGGAAGAAGAAAAAAAAAAAAAAAAATTAGTTGACCTGAATTTTGCATTTAAAAGTTAAGATAAACACAGCAGCTAAAACAATGAAGAAGAAGTTAGTTAAGTTTCACAAAAATTAAAAGCGAAAATGGATTTCCCGCCGAAGAAAACTCCATTGATAACTTATGGATTTGTGTTACTCTTTTTGGTCGCTTCATTTCTCTTAATCGTAATCGGCCCTTCCTCCTCTCTGAATCCGCTCGTTCTCTTCTCCACAAGCTTCCAATGCCGCCATCGCTCCGCTTCAGTAAGCTCCAATCTCCATTTTCTAGGGCTCACATTCTCGATTCCGCAATTCGATTTCACACGATTTTTTTTTTTTTTTTCTTCAAATTTGCAGGTTGAATTGGTTGAATCGAGAGACGAACTCGACCTAGCGCTGGAGAGAGCGGCGATGCCGAACAGGACGATCGTAATCGCGGTGATCAACAAGGCGTATGCGGATCAAGGCGTGAAGGACGACACGACGATGCTCGATGTGTTTCTCAGCAGCTTTTGGTTGGGAGATGATACTCGGCGTTTGCTCGATCATCTTCTGCTCGTCGCCGTGGATCAGACGGCGTACGATCGATGCCGGTTTCAGCGGCTGAATTGCTTCAAATTGGAGACGGAAGGCGTGGATTTCGGCGGAGAGAAGCTGTATATGTCGGATGCGTTCATCAAAATGATGTGGCGAAGAACTCTGTTTCTTCTTGAGGTTCTCAAGCGCGGCTACAGCTTCGTTTTCACGGTAAATTGTTTCTTCCTTTCTCTTTGATTTCTTCGTGATTTTATCGTTGATTTAGTTCGTGATTTCATGTTTCCGATTAATTCACCGAAATCATGTTTAGAAGAACTCTGTTTCTTCTTGGCGTTGAGATTTCGTTTTCTCTCTGAAATTTCTTCATCATTTCATTGTTAATCGTCGATTTAGATCGTAGAATTTCAATCGATTTCGCAGGAGATGATTTCGTTTTCTTAAGATTCAATAATTTTAATCGATTTTCGATGATGGAGAAATCGTGGAGCAATGACGCCGGGGATTACACTTCGAGCGTTTGCGTGTTTAAACCGTCCAATCGAATTGCTCGGGATCGTGGTTTTCTTTCCAAGTCAAATTTTCAAAATTCTACTGTTTTTTTTTGAAAAAAATATTCCACTCATTTTTTGGAACTTACTGAGATTTTATTATTTTATTAAAATCATTATATATATATATTTAATCCAATTTCAATTCTAGACGAATTTGTTACACTAAAATCAGTTGATTTTATATTATTTTGGTGTATGTAAGAAAAAAAAGAAGAAAAGAATTGTATGTTTTTATCTAAAAAAGAAGAAGAAAGATATTTGTTCCGTTCAAAAAAAAAAATATTTGTATGTTTTAGAGTCAAAAGATATTAATGCTAAATAAACCATTCACAATATATTTCAACTAATATTCGATTTTAAATAAAGTTGTAAGTATTTATCTAAATTTTATTTTATTTTATAATTTTATTTTTAATTTGATTTTTTTTTGGTACTATAATTTTAATTTGTGAAAATGAAATAAACTGTATGGTCGATTTTCATCTCTTTAACTTTTTTTTTTTTTGAGAAGATCATCTCTTTAACCTTTAATCTTGAATTATATATGTTTAGATTGACATTCTATATTAATTACCTTGGTCTTTTAATATTTAGCATGCCAATTTATTTACCAATTGAGTTATTTCAAAAAAAAAATCCCAAAACCAGAAAATTATCCAAAAACAATTATTTATACTGCGTTGTGGATATACATTACATTTTGAATTTTATTGATATTTTAAAAGCTAAAACCCTATTTCTCACCAAAAAAAAAAAAAAAAAAAAAAAAAAACCGTAGTTGAAAATTAATACTATGTTTAGGACCAACCCCTATATTTAAACCTATACTTCTATGATGATAAATTAAAATATTTTAATGGTTTTGAAAATGAAAGAATCCCACTTGGTTTCCACAAAATCATAGATATCGTAACAACTTTGTTATTATTTATTTTTACGGGTGGAAGACCAAACCCTCATTTAAAATTAAATTTTATCCTGATAAATTGAATATTTTTAGTTTTGTACTAGTTACAAATCGTTTTGGAAAGTAAAAGCTTCAAATTACCTTCCACCATTTCATATATATATATATTTTTTTTTTTTTTTGAAACAACCATTTCATATACATATCATTATATATAAAAATGGCATTTTCTTTTATTTTTACATGAAAGGAAAAATTAACTATATCTATATAGTATTTTGCTATCAAATTTCTATAATTGTAAAAAGAGTAGTTTGAGTAATATGTATGATGTAATAATAAAAAAGGTATGTATTCCTATTTCTAACCATGAAACAAATATATTAAATTTCTATAATTTAATAGTTGTCTCTAATTCCTTTACAAAAAAGAAATTTTTCATGTATAATAAAAATAAGTTAAAAAATTGCACTTATAGCACAAAATTAAAAATAATTATATATATATCAAAATTTCGGATGATTGACCTCAATCGTTTTGAGTGAACAGGATACGGACGTAATGTGGCTAAGGGACCCATTTCAAAAGCTAAGCAAAGACGAAACAGAAGACATTCAAATGAGCACAGATCACTTCAATGGAAATCCATGGTCCGCCACAAATCCAATCAACACCGGTTTCTACTTCGTCCGGTCCAACAACAAAACCATAGCGCTCTTCGACCGCTGGTACTCGATGAAGAACTCGACCGCCGGCCAGAAGGAACAGGACGTTCTCTTCAACCTCATCCGAACCGGCATCATCCCCAAACTCAACCTCAAGGTTAGGTTCCTCAACACTCTGTTTTTCAGTGGATTTTGCCAGAGAAGCAAGGATTTCCACCAGGTCTCTACCGTCCACGCCAATTGCTGTCGGACCATCGTCGCCAAGGTCGCCGATCTCCGCTCCGTTCTCGGCGATTGGAAACGCTTTAGATCGTCCACCAATGCGTCGGATATTTTCTGGTGGACGGATCATGTTGGATGTAAGCGATCTTGGGCACATTGATGGTTGTTTCTAAGAATGTCTTTTTGGAGTTGGGAAGGAATTATAGATTTGTAAGATTATTATTGTGGAAGTGTATTCATTTGTAGAAGAAGACTACTATAGAGTTCATGTTTTTATTCAAGTATTTAAAAATGTAATGTAAATAAGTGAATAAAAGTAGAAAAAAGAGTATGTCTGGTTTTTATTTGAGCTTTGAATTAGAATAATGCATTACCAATTTAGGTTCTATAGTTTGAACTTCCTTTAAAGTTTGGGATGATTTAGTTTTTGTAATTTAACTTCCTTTGAAGTTTGAAGTGGGTAGTTTTTATAAAGAAAGAGTAGTGATTTAGTTTTTTCTTAATTTGTTGATTGAAGAATTCATTTTAGTTATTAAATGGTACATCATAACATTACAATTATGCTCTTGTTTAATTTTATCAAAATTGTTTGGTGCCTATTTATGCTCTTGTTTAACGTTATCAAAATGCCAAAAAGAGCATAGCTCGTGTAGCATCATGTCCAATCTAATAATCAAAAAGTTATAAGTTCGAAATCACTATCCCAAAATATTATCGAATTAAAAGAAAAAAACGTAACTTCAAATGTTGCATGCTGTGAAAAAAAGAAGGATTCGAATTCTAATGACAATTCAAAAAGTATATATATATATATATACTGAAACCATTATAATTGTATAAAAATGAATTCATCTCTTTAACGATTTAAATCTGTCACAATTTATAATAAACAATAAAATAAATACTTACCTACTTATAGATCAGCTATTTATGTTTTAATGCTCTGTTTTCACTTTTTTTTAGAGAAGAAAATAGAACAGCTATTTATGTTTTAAAGCTCTGTTTTCACTTTTTTTAACTTCAAAGAGATGGGTTTCTCCAAAACAGAGACACCTATGTTATGCCAAACCTCCAATCTTGTTGGAAGCTGAGCTATTTTCTCCACCATTTCCATGTCTTCTGGAAGAACAGAACCGAACACGGAGTACGAATTACGCCACTCGTCGTGGTTGGCTAGGCTGATGAAGAATTCCGGCCCAGAACCAACCCAAGCAACCGAGCCTCGACGAATGGTTTGACATTCTTCTGTTGGGATCTTCTTGAATATGATTCCATGAGCTTCTAAAGTTCCTTGTATTAGAGCAAAAGGAGGACCATATGGAGCCTATAAAGCACACAAGAATGAAAAAATCAAAAAACAAAGAGAAAAAATACAATAATAATGTAACGGTGGGCATAAACTTACATCGACATGGCCTAAATATTTCTCAAAAACAAACCGATTTGCCAAAGGCAATATTTTCATTCATTTAAAGCCAGAAGTTTTGAATTTTGAGTAAGATACTCAACTCTGCATAATGATTACTTAATCTTGTGGCTGTCATAATTCTCTTCTAGGGGCAGTGATAAGGAGTATACATCTAATCGATAATAATTCATTTAGAAGCAGGGCTTGTAATGCTTACATTTTCGACGTGATCGCCATCGGAAAACCAGAAGCTTCCCCGACTTTCAGCACGATAAAATTGGCAACCCAAACAACGCGACGATATGAGCTCAAGAATGTAGTTCACAGAGAGAGGAGCGCAGGCAGGTAAAAGCTGAGAGAGGGAAAGTCAAGTATCAAATATCAAATATCAAATTTATACCCTTATTCTGGTTCATGAAAGCACCATAACTTACCTTTTAACATTTCAAATAAAAAGTGGGCATTTTTTTTTTAATCTTCTAAACTACATTCCAAGTTATAGAATCAATAAAGCATACTTGTAAATTGAAAGGCCATTAAGGTAAGAATATCAAACTTGAGAAGCTAAATACATGTTAAGTATATCATGAGTGAAAACTTCTTGAATATGCATAAAATAAAACAACTTACCTTTATACGGAAAAGCCCATACTCTGTCTCCGCGCCAATGATCCCCTTTGAAAAGAGAAAATGAAGATATCATTTTTAATGAGCCTTGCTCACGCTCACATAGAATATATAACTAATACGGATCATGTAAATGTCTAGGCTAACTCATGCACACCTTGACTATTCTCACGAAACAACAGCATGAACTTACTACATTTGGTTGCCAAGGTAATTCTCGTAAGAAATTAATTCTTAGGTAAGTAGTAATCATAGACTAAACTCATAACCTCCAAGCACTTTATGATTTGCAAAACCCTTATTTGACCACTATGGCAATGCTAGGTCATTTACATTTACATCTCATATTTTTAGGTTAAAAATAACGAACTTCCATAAGAAATCAATAACATGGAAAAATAGTACTTCTTAGTCCATGTAGATCAGTTTATTTTAGTTACAAGGTAAATGTACACATTTACACTGCAAATCAAGGAAGCTCACACATGGTAACAGCCTTATAGTTTAGTATCATTCAATCTACTTTTATAGCATATTCATAAGGCCGAATCCATTCAAATCCATATCTCACTACTCCTTACAGATCATGCCAATTCAATAACGAGTTTAGAATAGAAATTGCCAACGATATCCGACACGGGCGCAACACGATAGATATAAATGCAGTGTACCTCTTTTTCTCCAAACACAAGGCCAGAAGTCCACATGACTTGATCTCCTGAGGCTCTTATATCAGGATTCAGAGTATCCTTTTGTTTCTTCAACCAGCACTGGCACACAGAGAAAACTATAATCTTCAAATTAATCAAAATCCAACAAATGCATACACAAATTCACTGAAACAAACCAAACAGAGTGCCTTATAACTAACTATATTGAGTTATCATCAAACGATCAATTTTACAAATGCTTGCTGTTTGGGATAACATGAAACAAATATCAACCAAAACATAAATTGGAAACTGATCAATAAGACTTGTTTGATAACCATTTGATTTTTCGTTTTGAAATTTAATCTTGTTTTTGTTAAAAATTTCTACTAAGAGTTCCAGCTACCCTAAGAGAAGTATTTGAATCCTAACCAAATTTAAAAGACAAAAACAAGTTTTTCCAAGCTAACTTTAAGTTTTCAAATTTTGGTTTGATTTTTAAAAACGTTAATACAAAATAGATATCAAAATAAGAAAAATCATAGGTTAAAGTGATAGTTGTAGGCTTAATTTTCAACAATCCTAAATATACAAATGGGTGTTACTACTAATATACTATCTATCTGAGTATCCATCCAGCCCAACTCACATGCATATGAACCAATCTCATTCACAAGAACACACAAAATTCCAACATTCTAGATAGGATTTTCAACCCTATTATTATTATTGCATAAACTCATTCTATGCTAGCAAATGAGTGATATGAGTATCGACCATCATGGAGTGGCTCAATTAGCCAAAGAGGCTTTAGGTTGCATAAGCTGATGGGTTTAATACATGATGGCCACCTACCTAAGAATTAATTTCCTACGGGTTTCCTTGAGATCCAAATGTTGTAGGGTATGTCTCGTGATATTCGAAAAAGATATTCATAAACTCATAAACTCATACCTCACCAAAACTTGATCCACAAGCATTTCTATCTCCACAAAACACCCAAGAATTACAAAAACAGCGCCCGGATTGAGCTTCACACATATCTCTACAAGCCAAACAACACTCCCCCGACGAATTCAGCTTATGTTCGGAGCCCCATTTCACAGCATCTCCCCACAGCTCCAAATGCTCAACGCCACGGCAACACTCACCGCGCTGACAATCCCCGCTCTCCGAATCGCCGCCATGACCGACCAAACTGAAAGAAACATCCACAGAATCTACGCTAACGGCTCCATATAAAGACCTAAAAACCAAAATGCAGGAGCAAACACCCATCAATAACACGATCGCAAGCGCACAAACGCCGCGGTCAGCGTCGCTCTGCTTGCGGCCCATCGGAACTCAAGAATCGAAAATGGGGATTCACAGATTTCGATTTCTAGGGTTTGTGAATGCGATTTGAGGAGATTGTGAAATTGGGGATTGATTGATGATGGCGATGAGAACGAGGAAAAGAAGGAAAAGGAAAAGGATGATGAGATTTGGAAGATGCCATTTATTGGCGAGTTTCCATTTTCTGTCGCATTTTGGCGCCAATGAATTCACAGATTCAATAAAACGACCAAAATCGCATTTATGGTTATTTATTATTAATTCATATTTCTTTCCTTTTTCACTAAAACTAAATAAATAATAATAAATAAAGAGTGTACTCAATCTTTTTTCTTTTTTTTTTTATTGTCGCCCTTGTGCATGCAAAAAAGGGAAATAAAAATGCAATAAATTATTTTTAGAACATAATGTAAGAAAATGACATTTTAATTGTTCCACGTAATTTTATGGTAAAAAATTCTTCACTTGGATTACAAGAAAAACTTGCGTATGGGAATCATATTTGTTCAAAATATCCACACAAAAAGTAGAAGTTACTTAATCATATTAAATGTTTCTCGTAATTTTATTACTTTAAATTAATCTTTTAGATCCCGTTTGATAACTATTTGGTTTCTTATATTTGGTTTTTCACATTTAAGCCTATTTTCTATCAAATTTCCTACAATTTGTTTCATCATTTCTACCTTATATACATCTTTCCTTAAGAAAGTATGGAAATACCAACCAACTTTTAAAAACAAAAAAAAAGTAGTTTCCCAAAGTTTGTTTTTGTTTTTAAAAGTTGGTTAGTATTCTCTTATTTTCTTAAAGAAAAATGGATAAATAATAGAAAGGATAGAGCACATTGTAGAAAATTTGAGAGAGAGTAGGCTTAAATTTAAAAAACAAAAAACAAGAAATCAAATGGTTATGACCTTAATTTCCAAATTTTCAATTGATTTTAAAAGTAATAAAGCAAATCAACTACACATATGGAAATAGTGGTTATAAATTAAATTAAAAAATAAAGTATTTTCCTACCGTCAATTCACTACTATCACTTAAATTTTAAAAATTGAACAGACCTTATAAATTTATATACAATTGCTTAAATATGTACGCATGTTATTCGTATTGCTCTAATTGAATAATAATAATAATTAGCACTAGGGTTTGTAAATTATAACCAATGGTTATAATTTTATTCAGGTAAATCCTTTTTATATCTTGTTGTGTTGGATTGATTTTAGAATTAAAACAAATTTTGACAGAGGATCATGAAACAAGTTAAACATGAAGTTCATTGAAGTTAACATATGTAAACAAACACAATTCTAATATAAAAAGATAACATTGGAGATATAGCAAATTGGAAACGAATACCAATTCTTGAATTTCTAACATATTCTTTAACTATATTAAATTCTACAAAATAACATCAGGAGATACTACCACCATCCCAACAATGTGATTTTTTTATAGAAAAAACGATTTCATTAATATACGAAAATACCACTCCAATTAACCAGGAGGGATAAAAAGATAGAAACAAAGAAAAGAGAGATCTTTTATAATCCGAGATACTCTTTGAATCGAAAGATCCTCCTGTGGCACTCATTCCAAATAATAGATCATAAGAAAAGTGTACCGAGGTCAAAGGTTTGAATCTTCCTTGAACCAATGCGATTAGCAGCAAAGTAAGTTTAACTTTAAGAATATAATTAACATATATCGAGGTTAAAGGTTTGTTGTTCAAGGGCTGAAAAATGCCCCCCCAAGCAAGATTTAGCATGAATTGAGTTAACTACTGAAATGATTAATGGTTCAAAATAAACATACATTACATATAAATGCTTACAAGTAGAGGATGAATTGAGTTAGAATTGTATTATACAGATACAAAGAAAAGAGACAACTTTTATGCTTTCAAATAGCTCTGTCCTGCATCAACCAAAGCAACTCCACCTGCTTCTTAATTACACTTATCAAAAATCAATATCCTCAATGAAACACTTCCGAAGAATACAGCCCCCACATTTTAAAAATGAAAATATCTATAAAAACCAAGTGCCACCTTACCAAACAAACTAATAATTCTTCGACATCTCCCTCGGTGCCTGGCCTAGAGACATACATGGTTACCCTGAATGATGTAAAAAAAGTATAGGTAGGTTTTTAAGATCCCTTCTATTTTTCTATGCGTCCTGATTAGTGTGTTGTGTGTGACATAATTCTTAAGTCAAAGTAATTCCATCCTTCACTTGTTAGTCAATTGTCACCACCATTGACCCCCCAAGCTTCGAATCAACAAGATATTCTTACTCACCTTTAGACGTCCTATGTTTGAAACCAAGAGTGAACTTATTTATAAAATCTCTTCTCTCAAAAATCCAAGCATTGGGATGGGCACGAGTACCCAAGGGTATGGTATGGTATGGTGGGACGAAACTCCAATTCCAGATTATCAAATAAAGAAGGGATGCGAGACCACTTAGACCAAAATACCAACAAATGAACAAAAAGACATAAGAATAAAAGCACTTCCAATCTCCACTTCAGCCATTAATTAAATTAAGACTTAAAATATATGGAGGACACTCCATAGCCCTTTTTACCTGGACTTGAGAATCCAAAATAGTTTGATGCTTCTGCATCAAGCTAAACCACATCGGACATTTACTTGGAATTCCATAAATAAAAATGCCTGTTCCTTGTCTTCAGTTTGTCAGTCCAACACAACCGTAGAGGTTCGAAGACTAATTCCAAATCCAATAAAGTAATAAAAGAATTTCACTTAACCCCCCAACGCCATATTCGATGTCCATTCTCCAAAACATAAAGGGATGCGAGACCACCACCTTCCATTCAGGAAGTGATCTCTTGAGAAAAACATAAAAGAAACTTATGAGAATATGCACAATCAGGCACGTCTTTTCTTCATTTCTGAGTGTCACAAGTTCCCTTTACATGGTCCAATCCAGAATTACAAATATCAAAAAACCAGCATGGTCTAAAAAACTTAACCAGTATGTTCCCATCACTCAATACATATTCTAGAAATAAAGTTTAAAGGCTGCTAATCTTGACAGGGTTCCCTTCCCAGAACCGTAGAGGCAGATATTGCAAAAGCTTCCAAATATTGTCCACATCCTACAGGAGCCTCTTTATCTTATCAACTCTGTTCCATAAACAGATAACTTGTGACCAGATTGTCCACTTCCACCAATCACTCTTCTTCGAATAGGGAAAAAAAAAAAAACGGCATTGTTTTTGGCGAGAAGAGGACTCCAATATAGAAAGAATAGGAGAGGATATACAATAATAAAAAAGAAAAAACAGAATAGAAAGAACAAAAAAAGAGAAGTGCAGTTTGACTCACATTAATAGTATGATCCAGACCCGCCACCGCCCATGTAACTGCTGCCGCCTACACTACGTCCAGGGTACATTGATGATGAGTAAGAGCTGCCACCCACCTATAAAAATCAAAAGACCATCAAAATGAGAGGAACTAACATTGCAACATATACGGTACGCACAAAGTATATAAAGCATACATTGCCACCACGAGTCATATACTCCCCACCACCATAGCCGGATGAGTACATTCCACCTTCGCTACTATAAGAACCTGAAAAGAAAATCAATGGATGTTCATAAGCTTTCAAAAATGATAAACAATTCTAAACCAAGAATTTAATCAAACTTCCACCATATTCAGCAGCCTCATATGGCGGCTGTCACATACAACCAGTATAAGCCCTAACCTGAAATGGAGCTTTGACCTTCATATCCTCCAATATTTGATCTTCCAATCCTATCAACAAGATGACATCTAAGTTAGTAAAACAATAACAATAAAGCAATATATATCCTCTAATAAAACTGCAAACAACTTTTATTCCTTACTGTTCCTTTTTACCATCTATTCTCGATCTCATTTTTCTGAGGATGGGGGAGTGAAACAAACCTGCTGTCATAGGCATCTCCGTATTGTGAAGCAGCATAATCATAGTCTAAACGACTTCTTGATTGACGAACAGCACCATCAGCATAAGCTGGAGGCACATCACTCTAAAAGTTGGCAAAAAAGTTAGGGATCTGCTGTCAAATGAGATTAAACAGGCTTAAAAATGCATATTAAAGCTTACCATAGAAGAATACGGGCGTTTTGATCCAATTGGAGCATCATAATCACGTGCACGCACATCACGGTAGCTTGGAGGAGGGGGTCTCTCAAACCTTCGGCCATATCCATCATCAACATAAGCTCTCCTGGGAACTTCTCTCCGAGGTGGTTCAGGGAAGACAGCAGCACGAGACTCATATTCATCTCTATATGATGCATTTCGTTCAGGTACAACCCTGGAGCCGTAATCAACAAGTACCCTGCTTCTGGATGGATGAAGCTCGCCTCGTCGACCATACTCCCTCTTCATGCTACTCTTTGAGTACGAAGCAACTGTACAAAAAATAAAAAAGAAACTAGTAGTTAGCAGCTTGAAGTTGAGTATGAAATTCATCAGCCAATATAAGTGATGCATACCAGGAGGTCCCCTGTCATAAGACCTTGCTGGAGGGGCAATTTGTCTTCCTCGTGCTGGCATTGAAATGACAGGACGTCTATCTCGAACTACGCCACCCCTCTTTACACTGACAGGTGGAAAATGGCTGCCAACACTTCTTAATCCTCGAACAGGAAGACTTCGTGGAGCTGGTCGTACCCATGAACCTCTTACTGATCGTCCATCAGTTGCACGACTAGGCCAATAATCAGCACGACCAGCAAATTTTCCTTTGCCCCTTTGAAGAGGTCTGGATAATCTAGCCCTTACTTTAGCCTAGTAGACATGGGAATTAAAGAAAACAATATGTTCAGAAACAGGAATCAAAAGAAAATCGCATTAACTCTTTATAGAAGCTATGTACCTTGTTGTCACCTTCACCCAGTTCAGTGTTGTTAATGTTCTTCGCACAGGAAACTGCAGCATCATGTGAATCAAATGTAACAAAACCAAAATCTCTTCTTTTTGCCGAGGGCATATTTCGGGCAAGCTCAATTTTTTCAACCTCCCCATACTTCTTAAGAAGTCCTCGCACAAAGTCCTCATCCCATGAGGCAGGGAGACTGTCAACAAAAACAGTCTTGACCTGTTTGTGTGACACAATAAAAATTACATTTGAGAGAAACAGTGTGAAAATGGTATCTATATATCAGTTACATATAATAATGAGAGATGAAAAGATAAACCTAAATACATTTACAACAACAGTGTGTTTGAGTGGCACTATAAAAAATGCATATAATAACACATTCTAAGAGAAAACCCGGTAAAATGATGTGTGTCTATATATATTATCTACATTAATGACAGTTGAAAAGATTAACCATGTGCAAATACAGATTAATGACAGATTAACTAAGTACAACTTGCAATACATCCACAAGTTTAAAATACTGCTGGTACTACCAATAAATAATTAAATTCTAATATGTTAATTAATCAGAACAACTAAATACACAGCACTTCAATTGAAGAATGCAAATATCTAAGAGCTAACCTGCGACATAATTTCATCACCAGGATCTATAAAAGAATCGGCAAAAGACACTTTGGCAGGTCTATCAACTCCAAACACAACATCCCTTTTTTGAAGACGCTTGAAGGCATCCATTGCCTCTGAACGAGAAGAAAATTCCAAAAAGGCAAATCCACGATTTGATCCTTCTTTATTACTATCTTCTATTAATGTAAGATCCTCCACATTATCAACTCCATAATGTTTCAACTTCTCCTTGAGCTGGATCCATATACAGGAATATCATAACGTCAGGAAATTATAATTCCTTACAACAAAATGAACTCAATGATCAATAGATTAAACCCACAACTTACGGTATCCTTGTTCCATGACTTGCATATGTTACCAAGAAACAGGGTGTCACTGTCTTGACTAGGGGTCACACCACATTTTTTCCCGTTAATCTGGAATTTCATCAATTTATAAAAAAAAATGAACTTGAGGTGGTTAGTCCAAATCTAACCATTATCCTAAATAAAAAAGAAGGGATTAAAAATGCCAACAATACCACTGGATTCTTTAGCTCTGACACAGCACGTTTTGCCTCTTCCACTGAAGCAAAACGTAAGAATGCAAATCCTTTGTTCTTCTTTGTCTGGGGGTTCATCATTAGCCTGACTTCAGTAACTTCGCCGACTACACTGAAAACTTCCTTCAGATCCTCCTCTTTTACATCCTTGTCTAACCCTCCAACAAACACTTCAAACTCTTTGCGTTTACGCCTCTCCTTTACAACTTGCTGATGCTCATCCTCGTCCACATCAACCATGGCAGCATGCCCATGGTCTTCAGCAGCTTGCTGGTCGTCTTCCTCTCCCTCGAGATCCTCCTGAACATCCTCAACGTCATCTTCACCCATATCATCACCCTCCTCCTCACCCACATTGTCCTCAGCTTCACCCTCCTCATATACCATCCCCTGAGCATCCTCTTGTTCAGTTTCTTTTTCATCAAACTCTTCTTCGGGTTCTGATTCAGGATCATTATCTTCTAGATCCAAGCGCTCGTCCTTTTCAAATTCTTCATCCTTTACTTCTTCTTCTGAAGCAAGATGTACATTGAAGATTTATACCAGTCAAATATTCGCTCAACAGAAATATGCTGGTTATCGTAAAAGGTAAAACCAAAATGTTTGGCCTCGAAGCATGTCCAGTCTAGCCAATTACCCCAGCACATAATACAGAAAGACTCAGTAATACAAACTAAGGGAAAGAGGGTAAGTTATGACAATGGAATTGAACTAGAGTCCCAAGAACAACATAGAAGCATGCTATGTCATTGGTGAAGAAGGAAGTCCCAAGATTGTAAATAATTAGGGTTTTCTAAATCAATTGCAAGTTCTGGTTTGCAAAACTGGATTTCTATCCATACTTTCGCAGATAAATTAGTTTATTCGACACATAATTACAGAATGCAAAAAAGCTTTAAGAGGTAAATCACTACGAAACAGAATGCAAAAAGCTAAAGACATGTATCAAATACGAACTACAGAAAATAATATCACCCGTAATCAATAAAATTAGTATGAACCCATAATATGATTCAAAAAAATCAATTAAATCCAATGGTATGAAAGACGATGCTTACTTTTGGGAGGAACAGGCTGATTCGAAACCGAACCGACTTCCTTCGACAGTTCTACCTCCTGGACATCAATGACATCAATGACAGTAGGTTGTTTCTGCTCGACAACTTCCGGCTTCTTCTGAATGACTGCCGGGCTATTCTGGATGACGGGCTTAACTTCGACAACTGGGCTTTTATCCAGAACCGGAACCTCCTCGCGAATATTATTAGTTTCAACCTCGATTTCCTCAACCTTCACCGTCTTCGTTTCAACCGCGACCTCCTCAACCCTCACCGTCGCTTCAGCAACCTCCGGCTCCGGCGGATTCTCCTGCTTCTTCGGCGTCCCTCTTGTAACCCTTCCACCTCTCTTCGATCCGGCCGACGACGCTCCTCTCTTTACCGTCCTTGGAGGCATCTCGACAATGAGACGGATCTGAATCGTTGAAGATGAAGAACACGAAAAACTCTGAAAGATGAAAATCGAAGCACGAATGAGAATTCCGAGCGATTAAGAAACTTGAAACCCTAGATAGGAAATTGAGAATATGGCGGTGAAATCTGAAACCCTAACAACGAGGACGTAATTTATAAGCCATCAAAAGGGTTGTATCATCCTTCCCGTGTGAGCGTTTTATCACCGTCTGATAGCGCGTGTGAAGCGCGTGTGATTTACGAGCGTTACCTTTGCCATATCTTTTTCTTCAAAATATTTTTTTGCTTTTCGGATCAAATCTTTTTTCCTTTATTATTGGAAATTGTAAGTCCCAGATCTAGAAAAATTTGAATAGAATACATAATCAAATATACAAAATAAATAATACTCGTATTAGTTATTTAGTATTCTACAAATTATTATTTTATACTGTATATTTGATTATAGTCGCTAAATTTTTTCAAATTTGACTAGTGTTGTAAATATTTTATCAATTTAGTCTATTCCGATAAAAATCTTTTTTTATATAAGTATTTCGTTAAATATAACAAAACAATTTTTTCATTCTACTTCTAATTATGTAATTTTATTTTGGTCCCTCAATTATAATTTTTTTCTTTTTGAAAAAAATAATTCCCTCAATCATGTCAAAAGCCTTGAAGTAGTCCTTGAAATAAAAAATAAAATAAAATAAAAAGTTAACTATGGTTAAGTTTTTGATGAGTTGGCAAGAAAAATATTAATAAAAAAATCTAAATGAGTTAGATTATCTTCTTCATCATCTCTCTATTTTAATCATTTCCCTCCCATCTTCTCTTTTTTCAAAATTAAAAATTCTTCCCAGCTTTAACAATGAAATCATTTCAATAAACCTTCCTACAAGTAAGGTAAACAAATAGAAAAAAATTTGAATTTCCCCTTTCTTGATCATTCTATTTATTTGGGTCTGAAAAGTGGAGGACTCAAATCCATGACCTTTTGATCATCGGGTATACACTAATGTCACCAAGCATCTGCTCATATTCGCTATACAATGTCAATTACATTCGAAAGATAATGGAGAAGAAGAAAATAGTATCATGTTCAAGTGGCTCACTTTTATTGAGAAATGAATAAATTTTAATTTTGAAAAACATAAGAGATATTTGTAATGGAAATGAAAAATCATAATGCAAAGTGAGAGGAAAATGATGAGAATGGAGAGATGGTGAAGAAGATAACCTAACTCATTTGAATTTTTTTATTAATATTTTATTGTCAATTCATCAAAATTTTAACCATAGTTAACTTTTTTTAACTTCTAGAACTATTTTTAAACATTTGGCAAAATTGACTTTTGAAAGTTTAGGGACCAAAATGGTATTTTAACATATTTCATTATTTTACCAACAACTATTAATATATCACATCATTACTTTTCACTCTCGTATACTTATCATTTTATTTTTCCTATAATCATTATCTTTACTTCAAACATAAATAATACCGAATGGGTCAGTGACGTGATTGGTTGGATGTTAATTCATTTATACTCCTCGGTCACAGGTACGATCCATAGATTCGATATTTGTGACTCTCTTCCCCTAAATTTATACCATTCTATGATAATTACTAAAATTATCCTTAGCAAATTTTAACTAATCCTTAGTGTTATATGCCGATATTTTTTAAAACTCATACATAACAACAACTAAAATATTGGAAGTATATAAAACTAAGTACAAATTGGAAAGAATAAATATTTTTTTTTTCTTTTAGAACTAATATCTTTTATTATTAATTTGTAATTAAACTCAATCGATATAAATATAGATTTATGATTTAGAAGTAACAAATTAGAATTATCCCACTTTCAATTGTTGTTAAACTAAAAATATACAAATAAGTTATGTTTTCTATTTCTCCATATATATATATATATATATATAACCTTCGTGAGGAGATGGATTTCGCTATTTTCTCATGACAGAATCAGTTTATCCCTAGAAATTTACCTTATTTGTGCTAATTCTCACTGTATATAGCTTGAAGGAGATGTTTGTATTTTGCTGGTGATTGAGCCAATTGTTTTAACTTTTTTTTGTTTGAAAACTTAATCGTTTTAACTTTTAAATATATGACATAAACTAAAAAGATTAAACGTTACAATACTCTATTTTAATATGATTAAAGCCGAGTAAAGAATGAGTCAAATAAGAATTTATTTTTTCAAAATGTAAGAACTATGAGGCCATGTTTGGGATGGGGAGAAAGTGTGAAGTTGGAATAGCTTAACTTCATTCCCAGGATTACCTCAGAGACACGTATAGACCCCAAGTTTGTATTTAAATATTAAAATATTAAAAAACTAGACAATATTTATTTTTTATCTAAATAAAAACTACAACTATTTGCTTGCTATTCCATCAAAGATAACTTTATTGGTTAAAAATTATTAAATATCAATTTTTTATTTAAATAAAAACTCCATTCCATGACATCAAACATAACTTTATTATCATATCTTTTTTCTTTCCTTTCCCCAAACATAAACTTATTCTCAATTATCTCCTCTTCCCAACCTAACCCAACCCTTCAAAGCCAAACATTGAAGGGGGTTGAAATGTACCTTTTAAGCACCTTGAGTTGATAATCTTATATTATAAACAAATCGGGAAAATTATAAAAATCCATGTTTCTTCTCGGATCGCCTCTAAAATGGTAAGAAAAGAGAAATATAATAATCTATCATTGCATATTAAAACCATTTGCAAAGATACCATTTAAGCCTTCGCACACATTCTAGGGAAAAAAAATTAGTTGAACAGAAAAAGGAAACTGTACTTTTCTCAAGAAATAAACATACATACACAGACAATAAACAAGCAATAAATCAGAACCCAAAAATGTGATTAGCAATTTTATGGCATCGAGTGTTCTGTTCTAACAAAAGTTTTTTTAAAAAATAAAGTATATATAATATAGATTACAAGGTGGATTAATTTGACTTAGCTTTGTATAAATGTACAATACACAAAAGGATAGAATAACACAAAAGAGACAACTTTTTATCTTTCAACAAGCTCTCTCTGTCCTGAGATTGAACAACAAAGCAACTCCACCTGGTTCTTACTACAGTAATCAAATCAATAAACCAACATACAAGGAAAACAAGATTTGCAAAAAGAACCTCAGGAGCCAGTTTTTCAAACAAAATCATTTTAATAAAATAATTCTAAACAGTTAAAAAAATAATGTAAAAGTCATAGGCAAGATTTCGTACGAATAGAGGGTACTCCTACTCCTACTCCTACTCCCAAACAAGAAGAGAGTCAAATTGGTGATCGACCCGGTGAAATGTGCTGCTTCCATCTTTAACTAAATTGTGCACCACATAATCTTTTTCTTCCAATCACATAATGAAATAGCCAAGTCACCACCAATAGACAGTAAGAATGTGATGTTCCATCACAACATGAAGCAAAAAACTTCTTATCCAAAAAAACTTGGAAGCAAAAAACCAATAACAAAACTCAAATTCCCACCCAGTCTCAAAGTACCAACTTTTCAAGATGAACTCTCAACCAAACAAGCATACCAACAAGTCATCAAAAAGAGATTGAATAAAAGCTTCAAGGTAATCTATCTACTTAAGCCATTAATTAAATCAACAATTCCAAATCAAGGGAGCACAAGTCCAGAACCTTTTACCTGGACTAGATAGAGAACATCCAAAAAGCTTGATGTTACTTGAAAATCCACAAGGACAGGAGGGTTCCAAAGGCAAAACAATAACCCATATCCAATATAGGGTAGAATATAAGAAATTCACTTAACCGCCCGATGCCATATTTGATGTCCATACTCCAAAACACAAAGGGATGCAAGACCACCACCTTTCCATTCAGGAAGTGATCTCTTGAGAAAACATAAATGCAACTTTCGAGATTATGCACAATCCGGCACGCCTTTCTTCATTTCTGAATGTCACAAGTTCCCTTACATGGTTTCACCCAACCCAGAATTACAAATATAAAAAAACCAGTAAGGTCTTAAACACTTAACCAGTTTTGTCCATCATTCAATACATATTCTAGAAATAAAGTTTAGAGAGGCTGTTAGTCTTTGATAATGTTTCCTTCACAGAACCGTAGAGGCAGATATTGCAAAAGCTTCCAAATATTGTCCATATCCTACAGGAGCCTCTTTATCTTATCAACTCTGTTCCATAAACAGATAGCTTGTGACCATATTGTTCCACTTCCACCAATCACACTCTTCTTAGAAAAAAGAATCGCATTCTTCTTAGAGAGAAGGACTCGAACATAGAAAGAGTGGGAGAGGAAATACAAAAAATAGAGAGATAACCAAATAATAGAAAGAATGGAACAACAGAAGTGGAGTTTGACTCACATCAGTAGTAAGATCCAGATCCGCCGCCGCTCATGTAACTGCTGCCCCCAACACTACGTCCAGGGTACATCGATGAGTAAGAGCTTCCACTCACCTAAAGCAAAATACATCACCAAAATGAGAGAAATACACAACACAAAGAGCGCACACACAAAATAAATAAATAAAAAAAAAAATATCATACATTGCTACCACGAGTCATATACTCCCCACCATAGCTGGATGAGTACATTCCACCGTCGCTACCAAGAGAACCTAAAAAAAATGGATGCTAATAAGCTTCAAACAATGTTAAACAATTATCAACTAAGAATAACATCAAACTTCCCCCCGTATACAACAGCCTAATGGCTGCCATATACACAAAGTATAAGCCCTGACCTTGGATGGAGCTTCGACCATCATATCCTCCAATATTTGATCTGCCAATCACACCAACAAGATGACATCTGAGTTAGTGCAAAAATAACAACATAAACTAATGGGACTTCAGCACAAAAAGAAAAGAAGAAGTTTGTAAGATTGAGATTTTTTTTTAAAAAAACATCAAAGTAAATGTTATTTTTTTTAATTCATAAAAAACAAAAAAAGTCCCTCAACGCAAGGTTTGTTGTATTTGGGGGTGATTAAAACCTATGTTTTACATTTAGTCGCATGTTTACCTGAACCTTGCCTGTTCTATGCAATGCACTCAAGGTGATACTTAGCGAGCATTTTAAAACACTCTTCTAATAGAATTCCAGCCAATTTCTTTATTCCTTTATGTTTGTTTTTACCATCTATTTTCTATCTTTGTGTTCCAGAATATGGGGGATGAAACAAACCTGCTGTCATAGGCGTCTCCGTATTGTGAAGCACCAGCACCATAATCATAGTCTAAACGACTTCTTGATCGACGAACAGCAGCATCAGCATAAGCTGGAGGCACATCACTCTAGAGTTGGCCAAAACGAAGTAAGGGATTCTGATGTGAAGTTAAATGTTACAGGCATTAAAAATGAAAATAAAAAAAATGTTACCAACGAAGAATACGGGCGTTTTGATCCAATTACAGCATCATATTCGCGGGCACGTACGTCACGGTAGCTTGGAGGAGGGGGTCTCTCAAACCTTCGGCCGTATCCATCATCTACGTAAGCTCTTCTCGGTGCTTCTCTTCGAGGTGGATCAGAGAAGGCAGCAGCACGAGACTCGTATTCATCTCTATACGCATTTCGATCAGATACAACCCTTGAGCCATAATCAACAAGTACCCTGCTTCTGGATGGATGAAGCTCTTCTCGTCGACCATACTCCCTCTTCAAGCTACTCTTTGAGTAAGAAGCAACTAAACATAAAATAAACTACTAGTTAGCAACTTGAAGTTGGATATGAAATTCATCAACCAATATAAAATTATTCATACCAGGAGGTCTCCTATCATAAGACCTTGCTACATGAGCAATGGGTCTTCCTCGTGCTGGAACTGAAATGACAGGACGTCTGTCTCTAACACCACCAGGCCTCTTTACACTGACAGGTGGGAAATGGCTGCCAACACTTCTTAATCCTCGAACAGGAAGACTCCGTGGATCTGGTCGTCCCCAAGAACCTCTTACCGATCTTCCACCAGTTGCACGACCAGGCCAGTAATCTGCACGACTAGCATATTTTCCTTTGCCCTTTTGCAGTGGTCTGGATAATCTAGCCCTTACTTTAGACTAGTACACATAGGAATTGAAGAAAACAATATGTTAAGAAACATGAACTTGAGGATCACCTTTAAAAGTGAATCACATTAATTCTTCATAGAAGCTACATACCTTGTTGTCTCCTTCACCCAGCTCGGAGTTGTTAATGTTTTTCGCACAGGAAACTGCAGCATCATGTGATTCAAATGTAACAAAACCAAAATCTTTTCTCTTTGCCGAGGGCATATTTCGGGCTAGTTCAATTTTTTCGATCTCCCCAAACTTCTTAAGAAGTCCTCGAACAAAGTCATCATCCCATGAGGCAGGGAGACTATCGACAAAAACAGTCTTGACCTGGTTGTGTGACAAAAAAAATTGCATATGAACACACATTCTAAAAGAAACAGTGTGAAAATGATATCTATAAATCAGTTACATATCAGTCATGACAGATGGAAGATCCATATAATGACAGATGAAAGATACATATGACAGATGAAATGATGAGAACCATGTACACACACGCAGTCAACGGAACAAGAAGATCACACGGCATCAGACATAAAACAGCATTTAGCAAAATAAAAAAACATATCCCATTACTTACAAGAGCATAAAACAATGTGTACTACCACTAATAAAATTTCAAAAGGTTAACTGAAGAATGTAAAATATCTCTAAGCTAACCTGCGACATAATTTCATCACCAGGATCTACAAAAGAATCGGCAAACGATACTTTGGCAGGTCTGTCAACTCCAAATACAACATCCCTTTTTTGAAGACGCTTGAAGGCATCCATGGCCTCTGAACGAGATGAAAATTCCAAAAAGGCAAATCCACGATTTGAGCCTTCATTGTTACTATCTTCTATCAATGTCAGATCCTCAACATTATCAACTCCATAATGTTTCAACTTCTCCTTCAGCTGAATCCATATACAAGGAATATCATAATATCAGGAAATTATAATTCCTTGTAAGAATAAAAACTCCCAGATCAATAGAATTTGATGAACCCACGACTTACAGCATCCTTTTTCCATGACTTGCAAATGTTACCAAGAAACAGGGTGTCGTTGTCTTGACTTGGAGTCACACCACATTGTTTTCCATTAATCTGGAATTTCATTAATTTAAATCAAATGAACTTCAGGTCTTAATCTTACCATTATCCTAAATAAACAGGAAAGGATTAAAAATTCCAAAAATACCACAGGATTTTTTAGCTCTGATACAGCACGTTTTGCTTCTTCCACCGTAGCAAAGCGTAAGAACGCAAAACCTTTGTTCTTCTTTGTCTGGGGGTTCATCATTAGCCTGACTTCAGTAACTTCGCCAACTACACTGAAAGCTTTCTTCAGATCCTCCTCTTTTACATCCTTGTCCAAGCCTCCAACAAACACTTCGAACTCTTTGCGTTTACGCCTCTCCTTTACAACCAGTTGGTGTTCGTCATCATCCATATCAACCACGGCCGCATGCTCGTGATCTTCAGCAGCTTGCTGGTCATCCTCCTCCCCCTCAGGATCCTCCTGAACATCCTCTTCACCCATGTCATCACCCTCCTCCTCACCCACATTGTCCTCAAGTTCCCCCTCCTCTTCATATTCCATCCCTTGAACATCCTCCTGTTCAATTTCTTTTTCATCAAATTCCTCAGGTTCTGATTCAGGATCATTGTCTTCTAGATCCAAGCGCTCGTCCTTTTCATATTCTTCATCCTTTAGTTCTTCTGAAATGAGATGTACATTGAAGATCTATCCCGGTCAACAATTCACTCAACAAAAATATACTGGTTATGTTAAAAATTAAAATCCAAAATGCTTGGAATCGATAAACGTCCAGTCCAGCCAATTATTCCCCCACACATTATACTGACAGAACTTCATTAATATGAGCTAAAGTTAAGAGGGTAAGTTGTGGCAATGAAATAGTACTAGAGACCCAGAATAGCCTAATTAGATTGTAAACCAATTACCACCGTTCTGAGACAATTACAAGTCTCGGTCTCTGTCAACAAAAGATGATTCGTGTCCATACTTTCCTTCATAAACTTTTTTTCTTGGACGCATAATAACATCCACTCAATTTAAGAAGCTTCAAGTAAGAATTCACGACGGTACAGAAAACAAAAAATATGCAATGTAATGTCTCAAAAACGCACTACAAATAAGATTATCAGCCGCAACAAATAAAATTAGTATATACCCATCAATATAACGCACATAAAGAAAAGAAAAGCAATGAACCATGACCGTTTGGAAGACGATGCTTACTCTTAGGAGGAATCGCCTGCTTCGAATCCAAACCGACTTCGATTGACGGTTTTACCTCCTTGACATCGATGACAATTGGTTGTTTCTCCTCGACGACTTTCGGCTTATCTTCAACAACATGGCTTTTTTTTCCCTGCACGGTGACTTCCTCGCGAAGCTCCTTAGCTTCAACCTCGACCTCCTCGACCTTCACCGTGTCTTCAACGACCTCCGGCTCCGGCGGCTGATCTTGCTTCTTCGGCGTTCCTCTGGTTACCCTACCTCCTCTCTTCGATCCGGCCGACGACGCTCCTCTCTTCACCGTCCTGGGAGGCATCTTCAACAACCTGAGGAATTATCAGAAATTTGACACAGATCTGAAAGGTTGTTGGAGATGAAGAACCCTAGAATTTCTGAGAGAAATTTGGGTGGGAATTTCGAGCGGTTGAAAATCGAAATAAATATAAACCCTAGATCAATAATTGAAAAATAGGAAACTGGGTGATTATATATATAAGGCTCTTGAAAATAAGAAACCCTAACAACGTGGGCGTAATTTACAAGCCAATATGTGGTCGGGTCGGGTCGGGACGAACCATGGTTTTCCCGTATGAGCGTTTTAGCACCGTCCGATAGCGCGTGTGATGTAAGGCGTTTACTTTAGCTTCTTTTTTCTTTAATTTCTTTCTTTTTCGGATTCATATTTTCTCCCAATTAGTATAGATTTTAATTTTCTTTTTTTGATTTTTGCTGGAATAAATTAAATTGATAAAATATTTACAAAAGTAAATTTGAAAAAAATTAGCAAGTTAAATATATCGTATAAAATAATACATATTTATCAAATTTAGCTAGATTTATAATTATTTAGTAAAATTTGACTAATAAGTACAATTTCCCTTCTTTTTTTTCATAACATTTTTTAAGTCTCTAACAAATCGAATAATAGTCTACGGGCTGTTTTTTTGTTTTTGAAAATTATATTATTTTCTTTCAAATTATCTCCAATATTTTTTTTAAAACATTTGAATATTCATAAATATCAAATACCAGTGCATCGGACTCTATCAAGAAAATTCCATCAATCTTATAGATTGATTTTTACAAAATAAATGAAATAAAATAGATGTGGATAAAAATTGTATTTATATGTTTAATTTTTTTTTTTTTTTTTTTTTTTGTATTCATGACGAGCTTGCGTGCACAAGCGACTAATGTCACGGAGCAACTCATAGGTATTAATTTGAAATTAATTCGTAGATAAGTTGTCACCATGAGATTTGAACTCATCTTATGCACCACAAGACCTTTTATAATCAATTGGGCTACTCTGGATCATCATAGCATTAATTGTCCATTAATTTTTTTTTTATAAATGATATAAACTATCATAATTGTTTTTTTATTTAATAATATTCTAACATTGTTTTTTTTTTTAGAAATATATGCTCACTTAGTTGGCACAAACAAAGTAAGAAGATTTGACTAAATGAGCAAACTTAATTGGCAATTGACATACCTTATCTAAAAAAAATGACTACATGTACCTATACAATACAAATTTTAAATTATAATCTATTTGAAAAAAATCTCAAAATGTATCATAAGTCACTTCTCAATTTTTAAATTATAAATCATTCAAATTATCCAAAATCTTGATTATAGTGTTTGGTTTATTGTATCGATAACCAAAAATAGGAAGAATATTGTTTCTAATCTTTGATATCTTTACATTTACCAAATAACTGATTCCAAATCCAAACCTTCGGATTCCAAATGGCAAACCAAACAAGACCTAAAGTTATTGACAACAATAATAGTAATTCAACCAAATAATCGCCCTAACTAAACAATAAATAATTAAAGCCGAGTTTTAAAAACTAAGAATATCATATGGAAAGAAAAATAGGCTTTAAACCTAAGCATTTTATCTGCCAGAAGAAAATTGGCTATTTCTTTCAAAATGGTCAGCCAATAGACTCTGCCACAATCCATCCATTAGAAAAACTTAAACAATAATAAGGGGTCGGATTTGGACAGTTCAAGTTCAAATTGCAATCTCTAGCAATCATCAAATTCTTTCTTCCCATTTTGGAAAAACTACAAAATCATAAGATTCAGCAACAAAATCATACTAAAGAAATGGAGACACGAGACATGTCTACAAATTAATGTCATAGGTAAGTCTTGAACTTGGGAGCTTAAGAAGGAGCACTCAAAGCTCAAGTCTATAGCCAACTGCGCCACCCCTTGAGAACATAATACGAAAGATATAATAATGAGCCAAGCATATTGTGTTGAATTAAAAAAAAACATATAATAATGAAACTCAGAATATGTAGAGAACAAACAAACTGAATAACATTAAATAGATTCAGTGAAAGATCAAAGAGAATTAAGCTTTTTCTTTATGCTAAACATATACTAATGAGACTTGAATCTGCAATAGAAACCAAACAAACTGAATAATTTTTACCTCTATATGTGAAATTTTGCCTAACTTATATGCTACATTGATTAGACAATCTAGCTAATCCAGTCAAAGATGAAGATAAACAATGAAAAAAGTGAAATATAACATGAAAATTTGACTAGAAAAATAACCTATCTAAGATCATTTTGAACTTTCAGAACCTGAAAAATCTCTGCAACCAATCAATTTTAGGACTCTCGAGAAGGAATTCAGTGACATTAATTTGTAGACACTTCATTTGTCTCCATTCCTCCGATGTCCCCAGATGCCTGGTCTAGGGACGGGCGTGGTTACCTTTGTTTCAAACAAAAATTTCAGTTCGGTTTCTTCTTGTTCTCTGTAACTGCCTTTGCAAAAGCTTCCACAATTCGCTGCTGTGAATCCAAAATCATCTCTGTTCGTTTAATCTCCATCTCCATTCTCATGGCTTCGATCTCTCTAGCCATTTGCATTTTCATCTGTTCCATTCTTACAAATCCATCTCCCAGAGCTTTAATGGCGGACACCATCTCTGCAACTGGATCTTCCCTTTCCCCTCTCTTTCCCGGCCTCGTCGGAGTCGAATCCCGAACAATTCGGGTTCCGAAACTAGGGTTTGTGTTCACCCCTAAATTTGGATTCAAATTAGGGTTCATCTTCAATTCAGATTTTGGGTAGTTTTTCAACCCTGGCTGTGCAATACTCACACCAGTCGGGATCCGGATCCGAAACCCTCCGGCGCCATCTTCGCCGCTGCCAATCCCATACAGTTTCCTCACATTCCGATCCGCTGAAGCATTCCGAAACTCCTCATACAATTCACGATCCTCTTCCTCCTCTTCATCCTCGTCCTCGCCGCTATCGGACTCCGTCGGCTTCGCGGACGGCCCCTTCTCCATGGCGTCCATGCGCTTAAAATGAACCCACGACGATGTAAATCGCGAAAGCGGCATGGATCTCGCGCGTTGAAGCTCGGTTCTATACCGTTTCCGGAGTTTCTCCATCTTGTGCCGGCACTGCACGGCGGTCTTCGGCGGCGAGGCGTTAGGGCACCGGTGAGAGACGGAATCCGCAACCTCCTGCCAGTGATTGGCTTTGAGATTTCCGCGACGGAGAGAATACCACTTGTCGCGATAGGAATCGATTAGAGCAGTGGTCTCCTCGGGAGTCCAGCAGGGAGGCGGCGGACGGCGAGAGGACGACGGCGGGATCGAGGAAAGAGGCAACAGGGTTGAAAACTGAGGCGGCGACGACGGAGAACCCATGGCAGAGGAAACCATCAACGATGGGTTGAAGAATCAAAGATCTGAAGAAAACCCACAAGAGAAACAGAGATCTGAGAAAAACCCAGAAGAGAATTTGAGATTTAAGGAAAACCCAGAAGAGAAATAGAGGGGTGGGGGAAAACCCAGAAAAGGAATGGGGGCGGCGGAGGATGGCTAAAGTGCGCCGGGGGAGGGAGGCGATAAAATGCGCGGGAGGCGCAGGGGAGAAGGGATGACATGGCGAAAGGGGATTGGGCGGTGAGGGGTGGTGGCTGTGGTGGTGGGGGACACCGCCGCCAAGGGTGGGTGGAGTGGCGGATGGCGATGGTGTGGGGAGTGGGCCTTGTTTGGTGGTGCAATACATACTATTTGTACTCAACATTTTACCTCAAATTATACAATTTTGTATTTAGAGAGGTCATGTTGTCAATTAAACGAAAAAAATACCAATTGTCGAGACTCGATCATTGATTGCGGTGTTTAATTGGGTTACCACCAAATAATAAATTCAATATTGTAACTGATTTTGTAAATTATTAAAATATTTGTATGAAATCAAACCAAACCATACATTAGATAAACTAAGTATGGGTTTCACATATCATTTCCTATAAAGACACATACTTGATAGACACTATTCTATATTCTTACTAATTGACGTTTTTTTTTAGCCCCAATCAGGTAAATTAGATTGATGTGTGTCTAATTAAACCTACATTTCCATCAACGATAGTGACACGACATAAGTTCTTAGAGGAAGGTTCATCGTGTGACAATCGTGGCCTCATAACCTCTAGGTCACTTATATTTATCATACGACACGTTTAATATTTTCGGTAGATTCTTTATTTGAACAAAAAAAAGCTTTTACATTGTAATCATAATCTTAAGAATAGTATTTTATTATTTATTTGAAAGTAATAATATGTTATTGAGTTACACTCCTTCAACCTATGCTGGAAAAAATAAATATAATATTTTTAAAATTTCCCACTCAACAAAATAGCAAAAATAACGGTTCTAAAATAAAAAAGCAAAAATAACAAAAGTGTTATAAACTAATAAGAAATAAAGTAAATATCAAAGAAACTATGTAAATTATATAACTTGAACAAATATTGCCTGAGTACAAATTTTACTAAAAAAAAATAATTAAAAAACATTAATCAAGAGAAAAATAGGATAATTTTGGAGGCATAAAAGTCTCCCCAAAGTCTCCAACAACCCCTCCCGATCCCTATTTATCAATTTTATTTTTCATTTTTCATTTTTTATTTTATAATTATTTTTGAGAAAAAAAAAAGCGAAAGAAGAACAGGTGAACAAAGTCAATCTTGAAGAACCTTTGGCTGTCGATTTTCATACCCAAAATCCAATCCCCACCAATCTTCAAACCCTTTCCGCACAATCTTCATCCTCATCTCCAATTCTCCTTCTCCGGCGATTCCGACGACCGATTCAGATCCTGATCCGCCGCCGTTCACGGCCAATGGAGGCAGCTGCAGGCGGCGGCGCCGGCCCGGCGCCGTTTCTCATCAAAACCTACGACATGGTCGACGATTCGACGACCGATGAGATCGTGTCGTGGACCTCTTCGAAGAAGAGCTTTGTGGTTTGGAATCCCCCTGAATTCGCTCGTCTTCTTCTTCCCACGTTTTTCAAGCACAATAACTTCTCCAGCTTCATTCGCCAGCTTAATACCTATGTAAGTTTATGCAGATTTCTTTTCATTTTCAGTTCCGAGATTTGATTTCTCCGTTTCGGTGATTTGAGTTTGTTCATCTCCTTGATTGGACTTTTACTGCTTTTTTTTGTTCCGATTTTTTTTTTTTTTTTTTTTTTTTTTTTTTTTTTTTTTTTTTTCTTTTTTTTTTTTAGTTTGCGTATTTTGTTTCAGCGATTCTTAATGGTGATAAACTAATTTCTTGGTATGGCTTTTGTTGCTGTTTTTTTGTCCCGAATTTGTATGGTATGCAGATTCGTTTCAGCAATTCTTAATGTTTCTGTATTTGGGAGCTTCAATTGATGTAGCTCGTAACTCGGAAGAACCATCATGGAGTGACTCAATTGGTCAAAAAGGGCATTGTGTGCATAAGGAGATGGGTTCAATCCATGGTGTCCACCTATTTAGGAATTAATTTCCTACAGGTTTCCTTGACATCCGAATGTTGTAGAGTTAGGTAAGGCGGTATGTCCCGTGACAGTAGTCGAGCTGCGTGAAAGTTGGCCTGAACCGTCACGGATATCTCAACAAATTTTTTTTGATGTAACTCGTAAGGATTGAACTATTTTTGTGTTGACAAACTAAATTTTATGGTGTGACATTTATTGCTGTTTTCCCCGCTCATTTTCATGCAATGCATATTTGTTTTTAGCAATTCTTGATGCTATAGGGTTTCTGTATCTGTGTATGGTCATTTATGTGTTGGGTACGATATTTCCATCCATCATGTTAGAATCTCTTGAATAGTTGTTGTTGAACACCTCATTTTATAAGAACGCTGTATCATTCTTTGAAAAATTGAAGTGACCATGGTATTAAAAGGTAGCCTAAACTTGCAAGTTTTGAAAACTTTGTTGGCAGGGGTTTAAGAAGGTCGATTCTGAAAGGTGGGAATTTGCGAATGACGATTTCATAAAGGATCAAAAGCACCTGCTGAAAGGCATCCACCGACGAAAACCAATTCATAGTCACAGTAATCCCCCAGGATCACTTGTAGATCCAGAAAGAGCTGCTTTTGAACATGAAATAGAGAGGCTATCTCATGAAAAAACCACGCTCGAAGCCAATATCTCACGGTTCAAACAGCAAAAATCGACTGCTAAACTTCAGTTGCAAGACATAACAGTGAAGGTGGAAAGCATGGAAAAGAGGCAGAAGAGTTTATTGACGTTTTTAGAAAAGGCCGTTAAGAACCCTTCTTTTGTTGAGCATCTTGCTCGAAGAGTCGAATCTATGGACTTTACCGCATTCAACAAAAGGAGGCGATTGCCTTCAGCTGAGTATTCACCACCAGTCATTGAAAATACCTTTTTGGATAATCATAGTAGTTCCAGATCCGAGTCTGGGAATATTTTTCATCGAGATTTTTCACATAAGCTGAGATTAGAAACTTCAATTGTATCAGATGCTAACTTAATTTCAAGTAGCACCCAGAGTTCAAATGAAGAAGGGGGAAGTTCACAAAGAAACATCTCAAAACTTGATACCAGAGGTGTCCAAGAAAATCATCATTTTGGAGCTGAAACATTGGATCTTACAGACACTGGGACATCATTTATAATGAAGAGGGATTCATCTTTGTCGGGGAAATCGCCTAATGACGAGAGTCCACGTCTGCGCTCACTGCAACCAAGTGTTAGTTCCAAAGAAGATGGAGACAGTCACATTTCCTGTCATTTAAATCTCACTCTTGCATCCTCTTCCCTGCGAGTCAACGACACCGCCTGTTCGGTTAGAATGCCACAATTCGGCCAGAATCCTAGAAAATCCCCAGATTCAAAAGTAAATTCAAATGGAAAAGAAACAGATATGAGACTGTTTACTAAAAACATAAACCTTGACGAGGGAACTACCACGTTTAGTCCCCCAGAGACCTCGAGTAACAATCATGGACCTCCAGCCGGCAGGGTCAATGATGTTTTCTGGGAACAGTTCCTTACCGAAAGGCCGGGTTGCCCCGAAAGTGAAGAGGCAAGTTCTAGTTACAAGGCAAATTTATACAACAAGGAGCCAGATGATGGGAGATCAGGCCTTTCTCTTTAACCAGAAAGGTAATTCCAAAGCTTTCCTGGTAGTTAATATAGGTTTCTCTGTTTGTATCGTTTATAATAATTTTGGCATGCAGTTATATAATAAGTGAATTCTGACATAGGATTTTCTGATTCAACTTATAGTTGCTATGTGATTCGCCGGAGTAACTCGTGTCGCGATGAGTTCTTCGTGGTACATTGCAACAGTGTATAATGTTGTATGAATGATTAGGTAAGCAAGTCTACAACTTATTAAATACCTTAGCTTATAGGTGACTAAAACTTACCATTTCATCTGTATATTGATGGAAATTTTGTTAATAAACACACTCATATATGTGTCTATGCTGAGTTCCTTTGCCATTTTTGTCTAGTGAATGATTTTTATTGGAGCATATGATTTCATTTCATTTCATTTCTCTTGTCCATCAATGATATCTTTCAAGTTTAGGTTAGCTTGCACCCATCATTTTTTTTTTTTTTTTGATATCTGTGAGCGTGCACCTCGACTAATGTCACGGGGCATATCGCCTGACCCTACAATATTTGGATGTCAAGGCTTGCACCCATCACTTAACCCTACCACATAACCATCATGCAATTGATGATCCCATACTTAAAAATTAATTTAGTACAATTTTTTGTTGACATTCAAATGTTGTAGGATTTGACGATATGACATGTAACAATAGTTGAAGTGCGCACAAGCTAACTCGGACAAGTCGTGGATAAAATAATAATAATAATCTCAACTCTACTCTAATTGGCTATTGAAAAACAATTTTAAATCTTTTTTTAATTGAAAAATAGTACATTATTAAATCTTAAATAGGTGGCTAACACAATTTTAATTTATTTTCCCATTAAACAAACTTGGGGGTGGTTTCTCTCTGTTCATTCTAGCTTCATCTCTCTACTGAGTTGACCATACTAATACTTAAGTTCAGTTTTAATCATATTTACGAATCTATAAAAGGAAATCTGCAATTAAAGTTGTTATGATAAACATGTTGGCTAAGAATTTAATAAATTAATTAATGAAATGTCAATATTTAAGAAGGGATCTATCAATAGAATAATAATGCTAGAATAATATTTCTCCTGAAAAGATTGTGAAAAATCTGCAATTAAAGTTGTTATAATATATGAATATTTTAAATTTAAATGCTACATTGTTTGTGATTACAGCTTTCTTTTATGAACATATATATATATATATATATATATATATATATATTATATATTTTTTTTTTTAAAAAAAATTTAAATTTTTATTTCTTTTTAGTTTAACCACAAACTATACTTCTCGATCACAAATAGAGATGTCAATTTCTTCGTTCGTAAGAATTATTATATACAGAGCTATGTATAAGCAAAAAACTATTCAAATTTAAGATTATCTTAAGACATGACAAACATTAAAAAAAAAAGTAATTCAAAGTATAATACAAAAATTAAGACTATCTTAAAACATGACAAACATTAAGAAAAGTATAGGAAGAATGAAGTGTTTAAATAATGTATTAAAAATATTTTAGAGACAAACTGCATTTTTTTTTTTTTTTTTTTTTTAATATTTGTGACTGTCCGGGCATACCGCTTGACCCTACAACATTTGGATGCCAAGGAAACTCGTAGGTATTAATTTGAAATTAATTCTTAGGTAGGTGACCACTATGAGATTTGAATTCATCACCTTATGCACCACAAGACAAACTACATTAGAGATATTGAAACATTAACTTTTAATACACTAGTCATATTTGTGCTCCAATCACTGACTTTTAGTATACCTTCAATTATATTTGCAACTCAAACACTAACTTTAAGTATATTTTTATATTGCTAACATGAGCAGTTACTCAGCGACATTAGTGTATGTTCAATGACTAAGAGATCATGAGTTTAAGTTCTCCTATTCTCAATTGATGTACTCTCAAAATATATATATATATATTTTGAGAGTATATATATATATATCTTTATGGTCATGCATACACTCCAAATATTGACTTTCTCTATTTTATATCTATCATACTTTATTTTTACTATAACATATTATCCTCCAAAATCTTTACCTTAGAGCCAAACACCCTTAATGGTCTATATCAATAATGATATATTCTTAACTTCATCCTAATTAATTTATTTGTGGACTCTATCTTCACATTCTCATTTGAATATAGTAGTTAATAATTATTATTATGATGATGATTATTACCGTAGGAAGCTGATGTATCAAAAATCAAAATGTTGAAAATTTAAGAAATAAATATCGACAATGATCAATATATTTCAAGGCAGTTGTCCCGTTGAAAACAATAGGTGCACCTAAAATAGCTTCTAACTTTACCCTTTTTTGCAATAGTTTGATAGACTTCGATCAAATTAAATATTTTACATTATACTATATATGGTCTTTTTTTTTAGAAAAACATTCTAATTAAAATAAGAGAATTTGCGCTGTATAGCAAATTACTTTTTAAAAATATTGCAAATATAAAAACTTTTTTTTATAGACTCTATCAAACACTATTGATGGAGTCTATCGGACACTATTGATGAAGTCTATCGAACACTATTAATGGAGTCTATCAATTTGATTTTGCTATATTTACAAATATTTTCAAAAAGTTGCTATTTATTCAATTTTTTTGTCTTATTGTAATATACATGCAAATTCTCCTTAAAATAAAAAAGTTGAAATTGGACATTTTTTGTTGAATACATATTGGGAGTACAAATACCAATTCTCGAAATCGATCGTGTAACGATGGTGGTTGGAATTGAACCCTTCATCCCAATGTTGTTATAAAGAAAAAAAAAAAAAAAAAAAAAAAAAACATAATGGTGGAATGAACCTAACCCACTCTTCCAAACAAGGCAAATTGATTGATTTTTGACAATATTGCCCTTTAATTGATTTTGTTATTATATTTATTAAAATGGTTGGGTCGGGCCATTGAAATTATGCCCGAAACCCACCGACAAGCTTAGTGGTTGGGATTCCGGCCCTTAGTGCTCCATTCTTTTCCCACGGTATAATTTTATTTTTTCTTCAGGCAACTGAAAATTTGTTTATTTATTATTTTTTTTTTTTGAAGCAAAAATTTGTTTATTATTTAGTAATTCAGTAGTACGTATAAAAACAAAAATAAAAATAAAAATAAAAATTATCGATCGTCGAAAAAACACAAAAAAATATATAATGTCAAAAAAAAAAAAAAAAAAAACACACAAATATATTAATAATTAATGAGTATCAATATAAAATTATTTTCAGAATACCAAACATGTAATAAAATTTAAGAAAAAAGTGTTAATTTTGATGGAAAAGAAATAGAGTTTTCAAAGTGTTGGTTCTATTTTTATTTTGACCATAAGTTGTCAAGAGAGGATGATTATGATTAATCTTTGAAAAATTTTACCTTTTTTTTTGGAGTAAAAATATTTTATTAAAAAAATTTCAATTGATCACTATTTTTTTTTATTAATTTTATTTTCAACCCAGAGCTGCATGCAATTCACAAGAAGTAATAAGTACAAATTGATTTATTACTAAGAGACAACTCTATTTTTATTATTTTCGCTAAAATAAAAAATCTCTCTTTTAAGTTATTATATCGCTAAAATAAGGAAGGACCGTTTGTTTGACATATTTAGGTAGTATTTAGTTTTATGAGTAATATTGAAGAGTTATGTTGAGTAGTTAAAAATTGAAAATTGTGTCAAACCACTTGTGTGGATGTAGTTTTTGTGTAGATAAATTAGAATCAAAACTTTGTTTGGATGTAATTTTAAAATGAACAATTATTTTTAGTGGTTAAAAAATGAATGATAAAAAATGAATGTTAAAATAAATTATTTTGATTGATTTGAAATGAATGATTAAAAATGGGTGGTTAGAAATGACTGAGTATTTATAAATGAATGATTAAAAATGAATAGTTATAAATAAGAATTATTTTTAAAAATAAAAATGATAAGGAGTTAATAAAAACTCGTTTAGACGTAGGTTTTCAAGGAGAAATTAATAAATCGGAAAGTTAAATCCTAGCTAAATATGCCAAAAAAAACAGTCCCAGAGAGTTTCACGAGTATTTTGTACGATGATCAACTAACAAAAAAGTTATCAATTTAAAATTACCAATTATGGTAGCAAAAAAAGTTAAATTACTATTCATACACTTGTAACATTGGGATTTTGCATGTACATTAATAAAAAAAAAAAAAAAAAATTATATACAACACAATTTCAAAACTTATTCATTTGGGACACAAAAATAATTGAAATCTATCCGTTGAACTTATATGTCTATCGGTTAAATTGATAGAAGTCTATCCGTTGAATTAATAGAAGTCTATCCGTTGAACTAATAGAAGTCTATCAATTGAACTGATAGAAGTCTAATGATGGTAAAATATAAAATTTGGGCAAAATGTGCTATGAATGAATTATTTTTAAAAAATGTGTTATAATTGTAATAAGGAGCAAAAAATGTTTATATATGACAAATTCTCTATAATAATCTATATTTAACTAAAAGGAGAAGAGCTCTCTTACATCTTGTACGACCTAACATATAGGTGTGTAACTCTCCGTTCCACTCTCGGTGAACTTCAAAAAAGTAAAAGCGAAAAAATATATTTTAAATTTAGGAGAATTTATTATTTCTATTTTCTCTTCTAAAAAAGTTATTGATTTAATTATCTATAAATATTCGTGTCAACTTATGTTCACATCAACCATCTTTAACTATTACTTTTCTTCTTAAAAAAAAAAAAAAAATCATGTGGTTGAGTTAAGTTATTATTCTTGGTCACCCAAAATTAAAATGGATGGCTTTCAAGTTTGAATGCCATAAAGTTATACACAAAATTCTCTTGTGTGTGAATTCATAGGAGTAATTGAGAAATGGATTACAACCAACTCTTTGATAGAGAAAGGGTTGAATAAATATTAATTTTCAAATTTATGAGGTTCTCCATTTACTTAGTGTAAAAAACAGAGACCAAAATCAATACTATTTGCAAACAACATCCAACCAATAAAGAAATCCCTCACATTCAGAGCAAGAAACCCATATTGCTGGAGAAAAAAAAGAAAAAAAAAATGGGAAAACCCACTCTGTTCTTCCTTTTCTCACTCATTTTCCTCCAAACCCATTTCCCATTCTCCAAAGCCATTATCGATCTCAGATCTCTGAACCACAACGAAATCGATTTAATGGCAAAAGGGGTTTGCAATCAGAGGATTGGGGAGTGTTTAACCGAGCCAGAAATGGAATCTGAAGCCAGTAGAAGGGTTTTGATGATGCAGAAGAAGTACATAAGCTATGAAACTCTAAGAAGGGACATGGTTCCATGTTCAAGGCCTGGGGTTTCTTATTATGAATGCCATTCTGGCCCTGCTAATTCCTATGACAGAGGCTGTGAGGTTATTACTAGATGTGCTAGAGATGTGCACGACATTAACGATTGAAGATTTTAAGGTGAGAAATTGAGCTGGATTTTGTTTTTGTTTTGTAATTCTGGTTTTGGGGTTTCATTGTTGTGTTTGTGTGTGCTGCATTGTTGATTTGTGGAGAGATCTGGGTTTTTTTTTTTGTGGTCAAGAGCTTGAGATTTGGTTTTAGGGATTTTTTTTTTTTTCAACTGGGTATGTGATTTTGTTTTTGTCTAGTAATCAACTAAGATGGGTTGGTCTTGTAGTTAAAGATGGCTTTGAAGATCCGAGAGGTTACAAGTTCAATCCACGATGACCACCTGACAAATAATTTCCTGATAGTAATTTCCTACGAGTTTACTTGACATCCAAATGTTGGAAGGTCACGCGGATTGTCCTGTGAAGGTAGTTCGAAGTGTGCATTCAAATCGATTTGGTTGTACTCCCTTGTTTTAGGGATTTTTTTTCAACTGGGGTCTGTGATTTTGTTTAGTAATCCTAAATTTGGTCAATAGGGTCTTCACAGTTCTAACATTAGTAGATTTTCTTCTCTTGTGCTAAGTTTTGTTCCTATGTTGGAGAAAATGGAGTGAAGAAAGCTTATTTTCTCAGCTCTTTAGGTAAAGTAGTTACTTGCTTAGTCACTTGATTTTGAAGTTATGATGAACGTTGGGGTTGAGAAATGAAACCAGTGATTTTTGAATGTCAGATGCTTTCATAGTGCTGATTCTTTTCTGGGTGTGAAGGAAACCTAATTCATCAATAGAATAGCTAAATCTACTTGGTTGGTTAGTTGGTCAAAGAAGACATTGGAGAACTAAGAGGTTATATGGGTTCTATCCTTTCTATGGGTTTACGTAACAACTAAATGTTTTAGGCTTTAGCGGTTTATTCTGAGAAAATAATCAAGTTGTGATTAAGCTGATCTGCATACTCACGGATATTTTAGAAAAAGTTAAGAGAACTTTCTAGTCTCCCATACCCAACTCAATCATCTCTTATTAATTTCTATCCTCTCATAAGCCTTCAACTACTGTTTATATAGCCCATTCTTTTTACAACTCTCAACTAGACTAACCAACTAACCATAACAATGTAAAGGGGGTCTATCATAAAACTACTAAGTTGGAGAAGGGAATGGTTTTTTGATCTTGACTCTAGCAGAAAGTAATAAGTGCTTTCCCCCTTTGGTTTCTTTTCTCCTTGATGTAAAGATATGAAAGGATGTGTGGGATATGGAGTTTGAATGTGAAGAAACTAACTGGGTTGTGTAGGAAAAAGTGTTTGAGAAGAACTAGTAATTTTCACAAGAGAAAAACTTCCCTATGCTTAAAGACACATGTGCATAAATTATTTTATAAATAAAAATTATTAAAGAAGGAAAAAAAGAAATGTGTAGGGAGCTCTTTTCACCAAACCAAACCTTTTGTGAGTTAGAGTTGAGAGAGGAAGATACCCTAGGGCATATTTCTATGAAATTTTGTTTGTAGAGTGTGTATCAAACAAACTTAAGAGATTGTCTTGGTTTCAGTTCCATGGATTTTGTTTTTTTTTTGTTGATAACCGTGACTGTTCGGGCCAGCTTGCGTGCACCTCGACTAATGTCACGGGGCATACCGCCTGACCCTACAACATTTGGATGCCAAGGAAACCCGAAGGAAATTAATTGAAATTAATTCCTAGGTAGGTAGCCATCATGGGGTTTGAACCCATGACCTTATGCACTCCAAGGCCCTCTTTGACCAATTGAGCCACCCCATGATGGTTAGTTCCATGGATAGATATGGTCAGTTTATCATTTTCTTCCTGCTTTTTGAACCTCTCTTTTTTGGGAAGCTCTGGCTGTATATCAAGCACATTTATAGATACTATATTTTTTCCCCATTATTTTCTTGGGAGCCCTCTGCACCATGATGTTCTTACAAATTTAGGATTATAGATTAATCTTTGACTGAGATATGTAGTAGTCAGAAGATGTAAGGTTCTGTGAACAGCAGCAGTCTGAAGTTGCAGGTCAAACTCAAAATCACTACATTAAGTTGATGTTGGAGGCTGTTTCTTTAGTTTGTCTTCTTCTTTCATTCCCAATTAATTTTGGGTTGGAAACCGAATCGTTTCATTCTCAATTAATATCGACTTCCACTTGATGGGTATTTTCAAAAGTTTCAAACTATGGCATTTTTCTTGCAAACACTTGAAATGGAAGTTCACCAAACGTCTTTGTTGCTTTGCATTTATTTACTTTTATGTTCTTGCAACTTGATGACTTCACTCTAGAACTTCTCTTCAGCTTGTGATTAATTCTGAAAATGTATTTTGCAGCTAGTTGATGGCAGCCGTGTTCGACTGTTGCGCCGTAAGCAGGCATCGACCAAGAGGTTGTTGTTCATTGAGATTGAGCAAGAAGATTTGTGTGCTTTTGTAAAAATTAGTGTTGAATATTATGATAACTTGAACCAATTGATGTTATCAGTTCATTTTAAATGGAGTTTCTTTTGAACACCACATTCTAGTGGAGCTTTGAGATCAGTGACATTTCTGAGTGATGAATTTGGCCTTTTTGTTAAACCCATTTGAAACAGACACTTTGAAGCCCAAAATCATGAACTACTTAGTTTAGTGCTCTTCATACATAGTATTTGACAAATTTCAGACTACAAACTAGGATGGTGAAGATTGCCTACAGAAGTGCCTAGGATATTTTTCATAGAGGGCAATTTGGGTGCACCCCGGGTAACACCCATACCGTGATATCATTCATTTAGAGCCATACAAAGGCGGCTTCGTTGTTAGAGGGTTGGGGTCTCCAATCTAAGGTATATTCCCTTAAAGGTCTTAGATTTAGAACCCACGAGTGAGTTTGTTTGTGAAATTTCTTGTTATCTCTTAGGTCCAAGATTTAGGATGATGCAAGCATTAACCACCCAACTCTAATAGGGTTTGTTATTAAAGAAATTTGTATGTAATTAATTCTTCGGTAGATGACTATCACAATTGAGCTCACTCATTGGTCCATGGGGGAAGAACTAACTAACCTTCCTAAGGAAAAAGCTGAAGTAAAATTCCAGCTCAAATTTATTGAAGAAAATAAAGTACATTTGATCATTGACAAAAGAATTTAATCCTTGTCCTAACCAAACCACTCCTAGAAAAAATCCGAATGCAAATCGAAACGTATCACTCTATCAAATAGCACGCGATCTTCTCACTCTGTTCTTTCAATACCTGTAATGTGCCGGCTTGTAAGGACCTTCGACTGGGATGCTAATGTAGTCGGCCTGGTCCTTGCTGAGCTTGGTGAGCTTAGCTCCAAGCTTGCCAAGGTGAAGAGCTGCAACTTTCTCATCAAGATGCTTGGGCAAAACATACACTTTCTTCTCATACTTTCCAGAGCTCTTTTCTTTCCAAAGCTCAAGTTGTGCAATCACTTGGTTTGTGAATGAGCAGGACATCACAAAGCTGGGGTGCCCAGTAGCGCATCCCAAGTTCATCAACCGCCCCTCCGCGAGCACGATGATGCCCGATTTAGTATCGGGGAAGACCCACCTGTCGGTTTGCGGCTTGATCGTAATGCGCTTAACTCCAGGGTAAGTCTCGAGCCCGTTCATGTCGATTTCGTTGTCGAAGTGACCAATGTTGCAAACAATTGCATTGTTCTTCATCTTCCTCATGTCACTCACCATGATGATGTCCTTGTTGCCCGTGGTGGTGACGAAAATGTCTGCCTCCGAAACGACATCGTCGAGGGTCAAGATCTGGAAGCCTTCCATCAGTGCCTGGAGGGCGCAGATCGGGTCGATCTCTGTGACGATCACACGAGCTCCGCCTTGCTTGAGGGCAAAAGCGCAGCCCTTTCCGACATCTCCGTAGCCACACACAACAGCAACCTTGCCAGCGATCATGACATCAGTGGCTCTCATCAAACCATCTGGGAGTGAGTGGCGACATCCGTACAAGTTATCAAACTGTTTCATCAAATATTCAAAGCAATGACTTTTAATCAATCCATGAAAAATGCTTACAAATTTGTTCATATCTAAAGCATCACTAATCAAATCTCAAACAATATCATTAACTATTACAAATAAATTAGGGGGTTTTTTCGCTTATAACAAAAAAATAGGGTAAAAAATTTGTTCGTATCTATAGCACATTTTTATAAAAAAATAGATGGTAATTGATTGATGAGTTCAATCACTTAAATTGAGTTCAATCATAATTATAGAACTGGAATCACTCAAAATTTTGGTATAAACCAATTTTTAATAAAAATGTGTTATAATTCTAATGGAGGGTCCAGTACAAATTCCCAATAAATTAATCCTAATTCAATTGTTTAAACTTCTATAAGATATTTATCAACTATTACAATACCATTTTCATGTCACCTACATTTTATTACATGGACATGCTATCAAATAAAGAATTAAAAGGTACAAAAATTGAGGCCGGTTTGAAATCCATTTTATTTTTAGTTTTGAAATTTAAGCCAAAAGAATTATCTTGCCATATGTTTTTTCTTATATCTTACCTATAATTTTAGAAATCAAACCAAAATTTGAAAGAAAAAAAAAAATCCAAAAACTTGTTTTTGTTTTTAAAATTTAGATAGCATTCTCATACTTCTTAAACAAAAGTTGATACATGATAGAAAAGATAAAATACATGGTAGAAATTTTGAGTAAGCCTCGAATCGGGCCTCAATTTTTTTTTATTTTTGAAATTTAGCCTATAAATATAATTCTCACTATGTATTTCTTGTTTTCACAAATAAACCCATTTTTTCGAAACTAAAAAATGTAATCTTTTTTTGGAATTTAAAAAAAAAAACAAAAAACATAACAACAAAAACTAAATGAGATTAAAAAAAATGAGTTTTATTTTTATTTTTATGAAGTTGTAACCATTCTCACTAATAATAGTGATCACTCTTAGAGCCAAAAATCAAGAAAATTAACATATGAAATTAACATTGATTTGATTAAATTATAAAGTTAGTGATAATGAAACAATAATAATTAGTAATTACCTTGCTCTTAGTAACAGAGTCATTGACATTAATGGCAGGGAACAACAAAGTTCCATTACTCTCCATTTGATACAACCTCTTAACACCGGTGGTCGTCTCCTCCGAAACACCAACCAACACCTCCTTCATCTTATGGTACCTCTTCGGATCCGTCTTCAACGATTCTCTAATGAGCCCGAGCACGATCTGAAACTCCGCGTTCGTTGTCGACGCCGGGTCCGGCATCGTCTTCGACTTCTCGTAGATCTCCTCCGCCTTCACTCCCTCGTGGATCAACAGCGTCACGTCCCCCCCGTCGTCCACGATCAGGTCCGGCCCCCCGCCCGGGCCCCAGTCCAAGGCGCGCTCGGAGCACCACCAGTACTCCTGCAGAGTCTCCCCCTTCCAGGCGAACACCGCGGCGCTGTCGCGCGCAATGGCGGCCGCGGCGTGGTCCTGGGTCGAGAAGATGTTGCAGGAGCACCAGCGGACTTCCGCTCCGAGAGCGGTTAGGGTTTCGATGAGGACCGCGGTCTGGATCGTCATGTGGAGCGATCCGGTGATTTTCGCCCCCTTGAATGGCTGCGAGGGTCCGTATTCGGTCCTGCACGCCATCAGCCCGGGCATTTCGACCTCGGCGAGGTCGATCTCGAGGCGGCCGAAATCGGCCTGCGCCATGTCCTTGACCTTGTACTCTCGGCCAGCGCTGGTTTTGTCTACTAATAGAGACATTGTTTATCAAATTCGAACAAATTATAAAAGATCCAAATGAATTGATCAAACAAAAACCTTTCCATTTATATAGGCTCGGGCGGGAATGTAATGGACGGTTGGGATTGACTGATGACGTGTCGATCTCCGATGCGGGACCCATGTGGGACCCTTAGTGACACGTGTTGATTTTCTATTAGCGGATATTTCATTTCTTAGCGTTCAGCGCGGGAAATATGATCGTTTCAGTTAATCGTTTGATCGTTTCCCGCTGGTCGTTTGTACGGTTGGGATTTTATTTAATCACTAAATTTTGATTATTCTTTTTTCTGCTCAATCACAGTTGAACTTGTATACATTTTTTTAATTTAATATATTTAAATATTGAAGAATTGAAATCCACAAATATATAAATTACCGTTAAACTAAACTCATTTTTAATAAGTGTTAGAGGTTATATTTGATCAACCACATTATTCTAACTATTGTAATTTATCTTTAAATGTTAGGATGCATAATTTTTAAAGCACTTAATTTAACCACTATATACAAACTGGGGATAGTTATATAGTAATATATTTAAAACCACAAAATAAGATTATTTTATTTACAATTAAGATGAAATTCCCATCATAATTAAATATTTTGCTGAAGTAGTTGGTGATCTGGGTGCAGGCAGATACAGTGGGTTATTCGTGTACTAGCTAGTTGATTGACGGGGATGAGGAGAATTTGGGTGCACCCCGAGTAACACTCCTACCATGATATCACTCATGTGACATCTTTGGTATCATACATCTCATCTCTCTTTTCTTACTTTATATTTATTATAAAAAAAAGTTTAAAAAAAGAAAAGAAAATGTGTAGTTCTAAATGAATAATATCCTGGTGATAATGATATCCGGGATGCACTCAAATTCTTTTTTGGCGGGGTTGGTACACGTCAGCATCAGGTGTGGTTGGCACAAAAAAGGCTGAATGCAACAAAATGCCTACCAACTCTGAGGTGCCTTGGCTGCCTGTCATGTTTCTGTGTCACCGCAGGGTGACGTTTTAACCCTTTACCAATTTGATAAGAACCGAAGCATTAGTTATTATTATTATTATTTATTATTTTTATTTTTTAAAATTTTAATTATTATTCATTCAACAACCCAGGTCTTTATTACATTTTAAAGAGTAATACTTAGGTAAGGGTGGATCTTACAATCACATATTTTTACTTTTTTTTATAAAGAAATTGACTTTAATTGATGAAGTGGAAAATACAAAATTTAAAATGATTACTTCATAATCTAGTTTTGCTTCTATCAACATAACATATCTGTCTTTACATTGCACTCTTAAATTTCAAATATAATTTTGAATAATTACTAATCATATTATTCTCGGGCACACATTCTTATTATTCTTGGCTCTAAACAAATTGCACCTAAAATATATAAACATTTTCATTGATAAGGATGAAAGTGTTATCAAGATAGTGGACAGATAACCACGTCCGTTCTTGGGTTAGACACTGAGAGACGTTGAAAGAATGGAGACATAAGAAATATCTACAAATTAATGTCACAAATGAGTCTCAAACTTGAGACTTTGAGGAGAGCACGTTTTAAGAACTCAAACCTTCGACCACTGCGCCTTTCCTTGGAAATAACTTTGGTCCTTTCGTAATTAAGATAGTCAAAAAATATGAATATAATTTATAATTTTCCACCAACTTAAATATCTCATCACACACATTCATATGTGGGGGTTACACATTATTAGGTAGGAAGAATGCCTGACTTCAAAGGAATCAGAATTGGTTTGAGGGGGAAAAAGTTTCCTTAAGAAACAATTGAACCAACCAACATAGGTCAGTAAATTAGAAAGCACAACAGCATATGCTCAAACTTTTTGGCTGATTATTCTTTTTCTTCAACACCTTGTTTAGAAATATTTGCTTAACATATACTATATTTATAAAATACTAAAATTAAGGACTAAAAATTATATGGGTAAATTATAAAATTGTTGAAATTAATTATCCTCCGATATATGATATCATTGAAGTACTATTCATTTTGGCTATAAAATTGGTCTTTATGCTTCGATGAAAGTTGGAAATTAGTTTCTAGTTTCAAATTATATATATATATATATATATATATTTTATATTCGTGATTGTTCGGGGCAACTTATGCACACCTCGACTAATGTTATAGGGCATACCGCCTGATCCTACAACATTTGGATGCCAATAAAATCTGTACAAAGTTAATTTCTAGGTAGGTGGCTACCATAAAGTTTGAACCCGTAGAAAATTAATTAGTTTCTAGTTTCAAATTTTATAATTTAGTTCATATGATTAAAGTAGAATTTAGTCTTTAAAATTTTAAAAACTAAATTTTAGTCTCTATAATTTAATAAAACATGAATAAAAAGTTGCATTCATAACTGTGGCAGAATTAAACATATAAAAGTTAATTATCGTGTCTAAGGACAATGTGAGTAAAGTTATTGATTGGACAACAAAATAATACCGTTTACATGTACATAGTCACCTATTTACGGTACTTCATTTGTCAATAATT
This sequence comes from Sicyos baderoa, assembly GCA_037832685.1. Classification (NCBI taxonomy): domain Eukaryota; kingdom Viridiplantae; phylum Streptophyta; class Magnoliopsida; order Cucurbitales; family Cucurbitaceae; genus Sicyos; species Sicyos baderoa. The sequence goes on along the minus strand of JBBMEF010011570.1, from coordinate 750 downwards.
ATAAATGATAAATATTATATAAATTTTTATCGAGACTAAATTTTAATTTTTAAAACTATATATATAGGTTAAATTTTAACTTTTCTCCAAATTACATGAACTAAATTCTATATTTTAAAATTTATATGGACCAAAATATAACTTTCATTAAATTATAATCACTGAATGTATAATTTATCGTCGAGGGTCGGTGACATAGTTAATTATCTTGTTTGGTGTTAACCATTTTAATTTCATGGTCATGAGTTCGAGTCCGAAATCAATATTTAACTCTCATACTATTTGAGTAAAAATAAACTTAAATTTGAAAAATAAAAAACCAAAAGGTTACTATTATTACTATTATTACTATTATTATTATTATTATAATTATAATTATTATTATTATTATTATTATTATTATTTTGAATAAAAAACTAAATAGAAAATTAAATATCTTGAGCAGATTTTTACTATATATGTTGAAAAAATAATGAATTATTGGCGAAGCCCAAAACGTGTACTAAAATATCTTTTGGTAGATTCCAAAATATCCTTGCTACTAAATTGATTTATGGAAATAAATGATTTTTTTTTTTTTTTAGATTGAAATAAATGAATTTAGGTTAAACTTCCATTTTGGTCCCTCAACTATCATGAAAGTTCCATTTTGGTTCCTGAACTTTCAAAAGTTCAATTTTAGTCCCTCAACTATCATTTTTGTTCTATTTTGGTCCCTCAACTTTCAAATGTCCAATTTTAGTCCTTCAA
>JBBMEF010011466.1:0-21733 GCA_037832685.1 Sicyos baderoa | reverse complement strand
TTTATTTATTATCTGTTACTTTTGATATAATCTAGATCTTGTATCTTATCAATTGGTATCAGAGCAGTTCGATTCTCAGTTGTAGAGATGGATCGAGAAATTCTAGATGCCGCCTCCACCATTATCAACCCCGCCACCACCACCACCTCCACCTTCGCTACTGCCACCGATGTTGCCGCCGTCGCCACTGCTACCGCCCCCCACCTCCACCACTGCCATCGTTGCCCCCACCTACGCCGCCGCCGCCATCTCCAACCCCACCGACGACGTCGCCACCGCTGCCGCTTCTGCCGCCGACCCACCACCCCGCTGCTGCCACTACTGCCGCCGCAACCACCGCCGCCATCGCCGGAAAAAACAAATCTTTTTTTGTTTTCTTTTTGTATACCCACCTCGAGGACAAGGTGCTTTAAAGGGGCGGATATTAATATGTTTTAGTCCTTAGTGTTATTAAGAAATAATATAGGGGTAGATTAGCAATTACTTGGGGAGTAAGTTAGGGTTTTATTATAAATAGGGAGGGTTGGGTAGTGTTTAGGCATCCAATTAGTAAATGAGTTGTTGAGTGGTTTATCGTAGGGCTTGAGAGATTCGCTTGAGAGGGAGGTTCCAAGACCTATCAAATCTTAGTTTATCTTTATTTATTTATTATCTTTTACTTTTGATATAATATAGATCCTGGATCTTATCAAAGCACTAATTGGGAAAGCTAAAAAAGTGCCAATCGGGAAAACGTGCATATTGGAAAGACGAGCCAATCGGGAAGTAGTTTCTTAGAAGGTATTTTCTCCTTAAAGAAGTTTGAAGAGGAATGGATTTTCCCCTTGAAGGAGTTTGAGTTCAATTTTTTTTAGATGAAGAAGAGAAGAAGACGATAGTAAGGGGAAGAGGAGTTTTTTTTTTTTTTTTTTACTATTGAAAGATGATGAAAAAGGAAGTGAAATAGGAGAGAAATGGCTTACCCAGATCGATCGAAAGGAAGAAGAACAACATTTTTTTAGGCTATGATACCATGTTGAAACTGTATTTTCTTTTTTGTTAGGATATCACATCGGAAAGAATAGAGACCTCATAACAATATATTAGAAAGGTGGACTACTCCTCTCTTAACCAATTGGTTTTGAGATGGCTGTCCAAGCTATCTAAAATGGTATTAGCCCATTAAGCCCAAACGGGTATTCGGATCGAAAGGAGTGGATACCTCATAACAATATATAAGAGAGGTGAACTATCTAATCATATTATTGCAAAAGCCACCGCACCAACCAAATCAAAGCATAAAACAAGTTGTGTAATGCTGATGTAAGATTCATATAAGAGCACAAACAATGGTTCATTTTTAGACAACAAACTTTATATTAACCGTATTTTCAACAGAAATCACATAATAGAATGATGTTCCATAAACAAATAGTAAAAGCAAAAAATTACCTGGATGAATTGCTGAAATCGGTTTCACTGATAACAAATTTTCACTGGGCCTAATGACTACACCGTGTTGAGACAACTTTTTAGTTTCTTGTTGAGCAACTACTTCAGAAATTGAATCCTTCCTTGCAACTAACTCATGGCCTGAGCTACCTATGGCAATGGTAGACGAAGCCTGATGCTGTCGTTCTCCTTGACGTGGTCTCTTTAGTGAAATAAGAGACTTTTTGCCATCCATAAGGTCACCTCTTTTTCCTTCCAACCCCTATTAACACAACACATTATGAAGGGATGAAAGACAATACAAGATAGAGAGATAAAGAAATGTGGTTCATATTTACAAGTTTTAGATGAAATCTATTGTGCAGTAACTAAACGAGAACAGTCTTTGACTTTGACATAGTTTTCTTAAAAGAAAAAAAAAAAGAGAGAGAAATAAAAACCTCATTTTCCTTGTTATCAAAATAAGCATCTAGTAAAGTGCGAAAATTGTCTTCTTCAATTAGTTCCCAGTTTCCTCCATAGATCTTTAGTAGATCCTTCAAGATTGGTTTTACTTGGTCATCAGGAATTCCTAATGTCCTCGTTGCACTAAAAGCCTCCACAACTTTCTGTTTCAGAGACATTGGCACAACCAAATAACAGAGGAAACCTGTTTCCTGTACTAAAGAGGGTAAATCTTAGGCACAACAAATTCATTGGAAGTGTTATGAAAACAACAATCAACAATCGAATCGAAAATGTAAAATAGATAATACGAAAAGGAAAACGTAACAGAGGAGAAGAACAGAAAAACACAAATGGATTTAAGTGGTTCACTAACGTTGTGTTCGCTAATCCACGGGCGGAGAGGGAGAACAAGTTTACTCAGAGGAGCGTCGTAATACAGATTACACAAAATGAACATACCATAAACGGGCTACGGTTTAATCAAGTTTATTCTTCTTATGCGCCCTCATTAAACCCTAATTACAGAATGCGTAAACTAATCAAAACATGCTACCGAATGCATAAACTAATCAAAACCCGACTAAGTAATCGTAGGAGTATCAATGCGTTCAAGGCATATATGCAACATAAAGGAGTTTCATAATGTATGAAAAGAAATTGAAAAGAATTATAAACATGCATCAAGAGTACATTGCAGAAACCTGCAGCAAGTTCAATAAATGAGTAAAAACTATACGAATACAACCTTGCATGAGGATTTTTAAAGCAAAATAGCTCAAAAACCAAAAACATTGCAAGTTCCAAAAAAAAAGTATATAACAAAGATGAACTCATCAAAGCCGTAGCAAAATCGATCCTTCGCAAACAGGAAAACAGAAAATAGAAACACAGCATTGTACGTATTTGTTCGTCTTTTTCCCTGGCCTCCACGCAGAATCGATTCTAAACTGACATTAAAAAAGAAAAAATTCCTGAAAACAAATATAAAACTTGTATGGCCAGGATACAGCCAAAACATTGAGTCTCAGCTTTTGCACTACCATTACAAGATCAGAACCGAAACAAAAACAGAAATACAGCAGCTAACATTGTAATCATTCAAACAATGAGAAAACACACAAAACTAAAAGAACAGTGATACGAATAAACTGAACAACAAGAGGCAAAAGTAAAGGCTGAAGAAAATGAAAAACAGAGAGAAAATCGAAACAGAACATGCAAGAACAATACCTCCAGAAACGATCGCCACTACTATTTCCAACGAATCACGAGCCTCACAGTACAAAAAGAAGCTCCGAAAGCACCAATGGCGTAGCGCACAAGTTACGATCGGAAGCGAATGAAGTCAAAAACGAAGAACTGAAGCCGCCATTGATGGAGAATGTGAGAGAGAAGCTGAACGGAGAGTTTTCTGAAATTGTTTGGGTAGTGGGAAGGTGAAGGTGAAGGTGAAGGTGAAGGTGAAGAAGAAGAGAGGAACGTGGTTACAGACTTGCAGGTATTCTGAAAGCTATATGCTATTCTGGACGATTGATTTTCCACAGAGCAATTGTGTGGGCCCGAGTTCGTTACCCATTTCATCTCCTACGCCCACAACACGCAACGCCAAAATGTACCTGCTACGTGTTCAAATTCTATTGGCTTAATTTTGTGAAGACTAATAACGTGACCCTCCCAAACTTCATGTATTTGTTGTTTCTACATATCTCTAACAAGGTTGGTTACATGACCGAAAGAGTTAGTGAGCGCAATGGTTTCATTGTTTGACCAGTGTCACGGATTTGAATCCTGGAAGAATCGGTATTGTAATCCCCCTCTCTTAATTTGTACTAAAAAAAAATAAAGTTGGTTACATGTTAGTTTCGTTAATTGGTGATGATTTATGAACGGGTTGATTTAGCTGATTAATTGAAATTCAATTATTATAAATATGATAAATTTAAAATAATTTTAATAGTTCTCACACTAATTCCTTCGATCAATATCATCTTTGAGTTTTAATCAATGTAAGTAATTAAAGTATTAAGTTTGGGGCATATTTGTAATTAGCCATCTTTTTTTCATTCATGTTTTCTTAAAATATATTTGGACACTTTAAGAATAGTTTTTTCTTTCCTATTCTTACAAAAATCGTATACCAGAGAGAAAACTAGTTAAACAAATATGTCAACTAGATAAATAAATTGTTTTTTCTATGAAAAAAATTGGACATTATTTTATTTTATTGGTTAAACCCCAGAAAGTTTTACTTATTACTCTTGTTGACTAATAAATTTTGTTATCTATTGCAACACTTTTACTCTAACATAATTAATTGTTAGTTTTTGATGGAAACTATTAATGTGTTATCTAAAAATATTCATAAACTTTAAAAAAAGTTCAAAAAATACTCTTTGCATTAAAAATGATGTTAGTTTTGCATCGTTAAAATTGGAGGGATATTTAAAGTTTGTTTCAATAAATATACTCTTGATTGTATAAAATCTTTTAAAAACTATTCAAAAATGTATATTTGATCTATATTGTTGGAGATTCTCACCTTGTGGCAATTGTCTCACATTAGAAAGGTGATGATTCTACAACTCATTTATAAGAGATATGAAATACTCCCCTCATTACCAATTGGTTTTGAGGTGGAACTTCATATTCTCTAATATGGTATCAGAGCTCCATGTGAGTTATTGGTCCCCGAATTTCGATCCAACCCAAAATGCTTTGAATTCTAAAGCGGGTGTGGACCCCACCCAAGCGGGCATAAGCTTCGGCGGGTATTTGATCCCAAAGTTCGGATCCGACCTTAGCAAAAAGTAAGTCAAAGCATTCCCGATATGGCCGCCATCTTGAAGGGGAATGTTGGAGATACTCACATTGTGGCAATTATCCCACATTGGAAAGTACAACTCCTTTATAAGAGATATGGAATACTCCCTCATTGCCAATTGGTTTTGAGGTGGAACTCCATATTCTCTAATATGGTATCAGAGCGCAATGTGGGTAATGACCCCTAAATTCCGATCCAACCCAAAATGCTTTGAATTCTAAAGCGGGTGTGGACCCCACCCAAGCGGGCATAAACTTAAGCGGGTATTTGATCCCAAAGTTCGGATCCGACCCTAGCAAAAAGTAAGTCAAAGCGGGTCTTTCGGTCCACAAATTCGGATTAGGATCTAGTTCAAGATGACATTGAATTCTAAAGTGGGTGTGGACCCACCCAAGCGGGCATAAGCTTAAGCGGGTATTTGATCCCAAAGTTCGGATCCGACCCTAGCAAAAAGTAAGCCAAAGCGGGTCTTTCGGTCCACAAATTCGGATTAGGATCTAGTTCAAGATGACATTTCCCGAATGTTGGAGATACTCACCTTGTGGCAATTGTCCCATATTGAAAATGTGAGAATTCTACAACTCATTTATAAGAGATATGGAATACTCCCCTTATTGCCAATTGGTTTTGAGGTGGAACTCCATATTCTCTAATACAGTACATTAACCAATGTCAGTAGAAAAAAATGAAATACAAGATACCAAAATCAGCGAACTTCTTCTTCGGGGCATGGAGAAACTCCGCATATTCGGATTGTCCTTCATCTGTCTTATGAAGTTGCAGCACTAATGGCCTTCGCGTTACAATGCCTATCAATAAAGAAGATAAATTAGAGATGAAAGAAACTATTCTAAGTCAAACACTAGAAACCAAGCATGATTCTGGAACAGACATGCATACAATAAAATTTTCAGTTTAAAAGTGATAAATTGAAAAGATCCCCCTACATAATTTTGATTATTCAACGTGTAATTATTGCTAAATTAATTTAATGACTAGGAGCTTATAAGTTCAATTAAAAATCTGGGAAATGCAAGAAAGTAAAAAATTGAACTTCCTTTTATCTGATCTAAAATGAAGAACCTCAAATTAAAGAGTACACCATGAGTAAAATGAAGCTCAGCATTATCACACAATAGCCCATCCCTAACGAATCACGCAAACTAGAAAAAAAGGGGGAGAATAAAAAAGATTTCTCAAATCATTTATACAGCTTCCACTGACACTCACAAATATGAAAAACAAATTATACACAAAAAAAAAAAATAATAATGATAGTGGAGTGACCTAATGGTAAAAAGCAAGGGTGCGTTTGGAGCACCGGTTATGTGATTGTAGACGAAAGATTATGATAAACGGAAGGTTATTATAAACGGAGAGGTATAAATCTCAACCAGAAAAAACAAATTGGTTATGGACAGAAAGTTATTAAATTAGAGGGTTATTTTATAAAATAATAAAAAAAAATAAAAAATTACAGTTATTATACAAATTCTGCTCCCACCGCTTGGATTAAGGCATAAACGCCGGTTTACGATAATGGCCCCCCAAACGTAGGTCGGGTTAAGATAACATACCCGCCCGTTTCATAATGGATGTGCGCATAAGGCACTCACGGATATCAAAATGTAATTATACACACAAAAAAATGAAGAGAAGAAATGAAGGAGAATTACCGGATCCACGAGGAAGAAAGTCTCTACCGACGACGCTTTCGAGAACTGAAGATTTACCGGAACTCTAATTTGCACATAAACAGAAATGGATGAGATACAGAACATGATGGCTATCAACGCAATGCCTAAATTACACATGGAAAAGAAAAAGAAGTTAGGTGATTCGAAACCTGGCCTCCAACGACGGCGACAGAGGGAAGAGCTTCCCAGAGGGACATTCCGTCACCACCGCCATGATCTCCTAATACAGTGCAGGCTTGCTGGATTCGATTCACTAAACCGATCAAGCTCTCCATCGTAGCCATTGGAGATGGAAATGCGGCCGAACGACAACGAGATGTGGGATTGAGATCGGAGATCGGAGATCGAAGAATGCTTGGATCAATGGCGTTTACATGGAGATCAATTTACAACGAGTGAGAGACAATAAACAGCAAAAACGGTCGCACATAGCCAAATGACATTTGCTAACGCTTTTTGGATAACTCAAGCCTCCGCTTTCTTTTTTTAGGAAATGGGGACGAATATCAAATATCATTGAAACTGTAACGTCGGTGTTGAACTTGTTTACAACCAAACAATGAAATTATTTCCTCACTAAACTTCTGCTTTTTGTTTTTAGTTGTAATTGAAGAGGGTGATTATAATCAATACACTTAAGGCCAGTTCATTTGGTTTTTTGTTTTTTGAAATTTATGTTATAACACCTATCTTATCATATGTTTTTTCTTACTTGGATGTCTACCTCTCACTCATATTTGTAGAAACCAAACCAAAATATGAAAACAAAAAAAGAATAGCTTCCAAAAATTTGTTTTATTTTTAAAAATTGGGTAGTATTCTCTACTTTCTTAAGGAAAATTGATATATTATAAAAATGGTGGAATACATTGTATGAAATTTGAATGATAATAGACTTAAATTTCAAAAACTAAAAACCAAAATAAAATGGTTATTTAACGGAAATATCTATTTTTAGGCTCTAATATTTGAATTGTATTAAATCAAGATAGCTAAATATCTATTTTGATATACCCTTCTTCCAAACACAGATCTATTCTCCCAATTTATGAGTGGTGCAATGATTTAATTGTTTGGTTGTAAACAAGTTCAACCAACGTCACAACTTGTACTAAAAAAAAAAACAAAAATGTCCCAAATTTTATATATCCCAAGTATAATTCTTTTGATTGTGGAGAAGGATTATTTTAGATGTTTTTTAGTTCAATAATGTGAGATGTTAAGCAAACATAAATATAGTATGCTTTTCTAAATATTTTGTTGTTTAAGTAAATATATCATCTAAAAAGTGTATACATTGATTAAGGAGTAATTAAATTTGTAAATTTTTGTCAACATGATGAGCACTTGCTTGGTCTAAAAAAAAAAAATTGTAAATTTTTAATGGGTGTCTAAAGTGTGATGTGTGTAGGCCCAACTACAACCCTTGTAAAGTAATCTCATCTCCCTTTAAAAACTAATTGAACATATATCTTAAGAATAGTACGATGTATTCTCTACCTAAGACCTTAATAGAGTAACATTCGTAAATTATTCTTTTCGTGACACATGCACTATTTTCTCTCTTCCATGTTATAAAATGCCAATTACATACAAACAAAAATGTATTGAAAGAAGAATCTTGATTGGCAATACGTGTAGATCTTTTCAAGGAACCCAATTCCTTTTCGAATCTTCATGCCATTCCTTACCTTTCCTTGCCCAAAAGGCCTTGTCTCACCCTACTTTTCACAACTTTGGTGATCATAATTATAACATTTAAAAGACCAATCCCAAAAGTGCAAAATGATCAACACACACAAATGGGACACCTATGGCTATTGTTTTTGCTAATTTCTTGTTTGGGCCATGAAGGATTATTTGTAAAGAGTACCTTAGGATTTTCGTGCAATTGGGGAACACAATCGAGTCATCCACTTCCACCCGATATTGTGGTTAAGTTGATAAAAGATAATGGGTTCAATAAAGTGAAGTTGTTTGAAGCGGATCCAGGAGCTCTCCAAGCTTTAGGAAACTCTGGTGTTCAAGTTATGCTTGGAATACCTAATGAATTTTTGGCGAGGCTGGCTAGTAGCGTACGAGTTGCTGAACAATGGGTCTCTAAGAATGTTTCTTATTACGTTTCAAATTTTGGCACGGATATCAGGTCAATTCTTTATTAGCATCTATCTTGTATGTAGTAAGGGATGCAATTTTTATATTTTAATCAAGATTTTTTCCTTAAGTTGAATGCTATAATACTAATATTATGATAGCTAACAAAAAAATAATAATAATAATAATTAGAAGTTCCTATCTCAAATATTGCATACAATTGAAATAGCTTATAAATTAATTTTTGTATATGATAAGGACTAGAAAAATCTAGAAGGAATATCTCCGTAATCTTACCTGCAAGTATATAAAAAATTTCTTATAACATTTAAAAGCTTAATCTATTTATCAAGTCATATACTGAAAGTTGCAACATCAATCTTTTCAAAATAAAGGCTTATAAGTCATTGCATGAAACAAAATTAAAATGACAATTCATACGCGTAAAAAGTAAAATAAATCCTTCGAAGCATCTAGGTGCCACAATCTAGGGACAGACTAGTGGTGTCCTGAGTATTGGAAAGGGAAGTTTCGATTTATCGGTTTTCAAAAAAAAAAAAAATAATGAAATAAAATAAAATAAATGTGTTGGTTGAATTGTAGGTATGTGGCAGTGGGTAATGAACCATTCCTAAACGCATACAACGGTTCATTCCATCAAACCACGTTCCCGGCAATGCAAAACGTTGAAGCCGCGCTAATAAAAGCCGGTCTTGGGCGACAAGTGAAGGTCACAGTCCCTCTAAACGCCGACGTTTACGAGACCGAGAACGGCCTCCCTTCCGGGGGCAACTTCCGGCCCGACATCCGTGATCTAATGGTCAACATCGTTAAGTTTCTCAGCAACAACGCCGCCCCTCTCACCATCAACATATATCCCTTCCTCAGCCTCAATGCCGACCCGCATTTCCCCAAGGAGTACGGCTTCTTCAATGGCAATGCCGCCCCCGTTATCGATGGTTCGATCTCCTACACCAATGTTCTAGATGCCAATTTTGACACTCTCGTGTCGGCTCTCGAGAAGAATGGCTTCTCCTCCATGCCCATCATCATCGGGGAGGTCGGGTGGCCTACCGACGGAGACCCGAGCGCGAATAAAGCTAATGCGCAGAGGTTTAATCAAGGTATGTTAAATTAATTAATACTCTGCTTAAATATTCATAGTCAACTATTTGTGTATTAAGTTAATAATATTGAGGTTTAGGAATTGTAAACTATGACTCTAAATTGAAGGTTTCTTTAACAAAAATAAAAGAATAATAAAATGTGAAAAAGCGTCCCCATTTTTTGAAAATTGTGTATTTTTCATGTATAAATGACTCAATATTATATTTTAAGTATATATTTTTTTTGTCATACAATTAATAGTGTGGCCTCCTAAATTTTGTTAATTTTGTTAATATTTAAAGTCATTATTATTGTAGCCCCATACAATTTTTTCCCCGATTTTTTTTTTTTTCCCGAGAATTTTGGCCCCCCAATCTTAATTGTCTAGATCCGCCCCTGATTGCATGTATAAAATATAGAGAGAATTAACGGTAGTTGGTAGTTGGTAGTTGGCTTCATAACCTAAAGTCTAGTGTATAGAGACAACTGCTTTCAACTAATAATTACAATAAACTCTGCCTAGAGACAACTGCTTTCAACTAATAATTACAACAAACTCTGCCTAGAGACAACTGCTTTCAACTAAATGTAAACTGCTCATGATCATCGGTTGAACTGGCTTACCTCCAAACAATAAAATCAACCCATTATCTATTTCACTTAGTTCGAGCGCATAGTCCAATACTACATTTGATTTGAAACCGTAGGTCTAATCGAGCGCATAATCCGGCGGCAAGGAACCCCAAGGAGGCCAGTACCAATCGACACGTACATGTTCGCGATCATCGACGAAGACGCAAAAAGCATCCAACCGGGCAGTTTCGAGCGCCATTGGGGAGTCTTCAACTACGACGGAACAATCAAGTACTCTCTAAACATGGGCAACCGAAAGCCCTTAGTCCCCGCCAAAGGCGTCCAGTACTTACCCAACCAATGGTGCGTAATGTCGCCGCAAGCCAGCCTCTCCGACCCCAACCTCCCCAACAGCGTCGCCTACGCCTGTGACCACGCCGACTGCACCAGCCTCGGCTTCGGCTCATCCTGCGCCAACCTCGACGCCAGATCCAACGCCTCCTACGCTTTCAACGCCTACTTTCAAACCATGAACCAGAGCTCTTCGGCGTGTAAGTTTTCTAACCTTGCTGCAGTTTCCACCGTTGATCCTTCTCCGCCCAGCCAGGCCAGCGCTAGGGATGGCTGCCGATTTGGGATTATGATTGATATCACGAAGAGGCGTCGGCTTGCGCGGCCGCCTAGAAATGCGTCCTCGGGTAAACTCAGGATAGGGAAACTCAGTTTGATTCTCTCGCTTTTTATTTTTAGTTTGATTTTGAAATGTTGATGCTCTTGATACTGGTTTGGTTTATTTTATATCTAAGTTTTAATTGTATATTTTAGCTATACGTTTGTATGTAAAGGAATAATATATTATCCAGATGTGATGTTTTCATCCACGTTCCTGTTTAGGAATAATCAATAAGTATACAATTTGTCAACAGAAATTGTTGTCCCACGGCAAAGATCGAACACAAGCAAAATTGGTTAAAAGATAGAAGGCTGAGATAAAATATATGAGAAACGGGTTCACAAAATAAGCCATAGTTGGTTCCATCTATGCAAGTAATGGTCAAGAAGATTTGTCTCAGATTTGGAGTAACCAATTTTAAGTAACTAAAAAAATAATAGGTTCGGTCTACTATACATTTGGTTGACATCTAAATGTTGTATGGTCAAACGACATATCTCGTGAGAATAAACATGGGTATTTAAAAAAAGAAAAAAAAGAAATCCAACGTTTTTGAAATATTTTAGTAAAGCAATGTTTTTGTGTCAGATTTGGAGAGAGCGAAGAAGATTAAACAAGGTAAGAAGACTTCACTGAACTATGTGTTCAAACATCTGCAGCTTTCCTATATACAGGATATACAATGAAATTTACTTTCTCATCTCGAAACCATGGAAAACACCAACCTCTCTGTTGCACATAACCATTATTATGTGAACATATGTGCTTGTATTCAGGTCGAGTCCTACTGAACACGAGAAGGTAGCCCCCAGATGTATGTGCAGGAAAACCATCCTTTCAGGCTCCAAATTGCTAAGAGGTGTCTACAAGGCACATATCTTCTCAAGGTCGGAGTTGTAGTCATCGTCATCAGATATGTTAACCGAGTGAGGCCACGAGAATGACTTGCTTCCACTTGCTCGTCTGATTCGTCTTTGAGAGTCGCTGCGAAAGATTCCAAAATGTTGTCGAAAAACCAAGTAGCACATGCTTGCAAGAGTTGCAACAAGAATCGGGACTCCCACGAGAGTAATAGCAAGAGCCATCCATGTTTCGTGCCCTACGACAACATAAGCTATTGATATGAAAGCCCCAGATGTGCAAGCACAGGCGGCCCACATTAGCTTATTTACGACCGACACGACCTGCTTTTGAGCTGTCGTGTCCCATGCTACCAGTGTAATTTGAACCACGACAACAGCTAAAGATATAAACAAAGATGTAGTGTTCAGAAGGCAGAATACTTGGAATCCCATATTATCAGCTATATTTGCCTTCCCGGCGTCTTTTCCTTCTTGTATATACTGACCCGGCAAATTAAAGATGGCCAGGAATGCAATGGATGCAAAAAGAACAGCAACAACTGTGATGGAATTCGTGGTATTTTGAACAGCCTCTCTGTGGAGCTTCTTCAGTTCTTTGACAATGCCAGAAACTCTTCGACGCGTTTTTTCGTTTTGGATGAGTTGAGAGTGTACCTCATGCTTTATATCACTGACGGTCCGTTTGAGCTCCATTGCTGCATCAACTTGGCCAACATGCCTTGCGTATTTGGCACCAGCTTCAGCCAATGTTTCTTTAATCTCCAGTGAAGATTCGCTGTAGTATAGTTTGCCAGCCAAGTCCATAGCGGTTTCTTGTTGACTATTGATTGCATTGATGTCGAGCGATGTAAAGCTCAGCAAAAGGCATACAATCTGGAGACAAATGAGGCATCAATCAGCATAAAAAACAACTATGGTTTCAGCAGAAAATTTAATCACACAAGAGCTTCACAGTCAAGAAGGGAAGGCTCTATGTAAGCTATTCTTAAGTTGTAATGCTTAATAACATGTGTCTAATGTAGTAATCTGATTATAGAGCTACGTGTACTCGTCATGAATGTGTCGTACCTCCGAGCGAGACTTTCTAGTTGCGATATGCAAAGCGGTATTTCCCATCTTGTCTCGTTCATTCAGTATAGAGGCATCAGCGAGCAATAACTCCTCGACCCCTGCAGTGCTCTGGCCTTTCACAGCCATGTGAAGTGCAGTTTGGGACTTTTTGTCTTTGATCGCAACTATTCCAGAATCACGATCAATAAGTGCCTTAACCATTCGAAGGAGGCCATACCTAGCTACATTATGCAGAGCTGTCTTTCCATTCTTTCTTACGATTCTCATTGTACCGACATCGACATCTAAGATAGCATTAACTACCTCCAAATGGTCCTGTACAGCAGCTGAATAGAGGGGGCTAGTGTTTGAGGAGTCGCATGACCGGCAAAGCTCCGGCCAAATGCACAAAAGCTCCTTTACAATACCTGAAACAAGGTGAATAATTTAAAACAAGATACTTCAGTGGGATGTAAAAAGTTTCAACTTTTGATAGACAATAATCACGTTAGTTACTTCAATTATCATTTCAATCTGAGAAAGTCTCAAACTTCATAGGCAACGATCATAACTGAAATAAATCTACAGCCAACCATTACAATTTATTTTCTTGTTCTAAATATTTCCAGGCATATTGGATTTGTTAACCATCTGTATACAAACAAAATTCATAAAACATACAAACAAGACATGAAAAAGTACTCATTTCTGGATGGAGTTGGTAGGAATGCTACCAAGGGTATATTAGTAAATAGATAAGGACTTAGCTATTGTATTTCATTATAAATAGAGGGGATGGGGTAAGAAAGAGGTAAGCATTCAAATTGCTTGAGACTTGAGTTATCCTAAAGTTCTGTTACATGTTTATATTTCAATACATTTCAGCTAGCTCTATTAAGAGTTACAGACCATATGGCATTTTCTACAATGTCTTTAGTCTATTTGTCAGTTGATGCCAGGACTTAAGTTCTAAGACCCTGATTTTTTTTATTTATTCTTTTTTTCATTTCATTTTAGTCCATAAATTTTCAAAAAAGTCTATCTTACCCTTGACGTTCCATTGATTACTATTAATTTTCTATAAATTACTTGTGCTTAGGAATGTTTTTTAGTTACTATTTTTGTAAAACTACATGTGCTATGTCAGTTGTCTAAGTTTCCAAATACATTTAGACTTATCTCATATGATGTCACCTAAGTCAAATGTAGAGCTCCTCTACACATCCCTGTGTAGAAGAGTTCTATGACCATATTAGGAATTAGGCCCCCCTAAAGAAAACGTCACACAAAATTTCACTAGAAAACACACTAAAGAAATCTGGTGAATGGTTCAAACTTCTTCAGTCCAAGATTGACAATAGTTACAGCAAATTACTATCCCCCAACCCATATAGGTTGGTGACGCAGTGATTTCATTATTTGGTTGTAAACCAGTTCAACACCAGCATCACGGGTTCGATCACTGGAATAGGTATTTGTAATTCTACTCCCCCAACTTTGTACTAAAAAAAAAATAAAAAAAATTACTATCCCCTCAAAGCCAATTGGAAAAAAGAAAACAAAACAGAGAAACAAAGTTTATGGCAAATACCCAGATGTCCACGCTTAGCAGCGACATGAAAGGGGTGCAAATGAGATTTAGACCTAATCTTCAGGATCTGGACAGTGGAGAATTGAAGCAAATAGGTAAAAACCTCCTCGAAATTATTGTCAGCAGCCACGTACAGAGCCGTCTCTCCAGCGTCGTTCTGCATCGCCATGAAATCGGCGATGGAAGAACTCTCCGGCGGTTCATCTCCGGCCAGCTTATCCAAAAGCCGCTTGATGGCCTCGAGGTCCCCCGATCGGACGACGGAGAAGAAGGATTGGCGGGTGATGAATCGCAGAGCCTTCGATTCCATCGTAATATCTAAAATCTACAAAACCCAAATGGAAAGCTGAATTGGGGGGTTGAAATTGATGCAAGTGGGCGATTTATGATCAGAACAGCGACCCATTATGTACAGCGGACAAGTGGGAGTGTGTTTTGTTTGGCTGCCGCGAATTTGAACTTCATCCCACGCAAAATGGATCTTTTTTTTTTCTTTTTTTTTTTTTATTATTATTATAATGGAATGAGGTGGGAAGAAGAATCTTCATTCAAATAATTAAGCCTTGTGGCTCTGTCGTGCTCACAAATGCCTCAATCTTTCCACTTTTACTTCAAATTACTTACGCTTGAAGAAAGGATTCGATATACAGATTTTTTGTTAGTACAAATTGGGAGGCAATACAAATACACATTCTAGAAACTTATGACCTCAAGTAAAAATGATTTAACACCAAACTAAATAACCAATCATGTTACGGATGTATTCGATTTAAACATAGAGATTTAACCATTATTTTTCAACCAAAACTTCACATTTTCCACTTTTTTATTAGTCAAATCATTATTTGATGCATTCATTAAAATAATAAAATAATAATAATAATAAATAAAATTGGGTATGGTTTTAAAAGTTAAAGTTAATGAAAGTCAAATTCAATTATCGACCTCAATTATGGTGTTATTTAATTATCATCAAATAGTAAAACCAATTATCGACCATTTCAATTTTCAAATAAGTAATAAATTGTGTTGGGCTTGATTATAGCATATTTAGATTCATAAATTTTGAATTTTTGTTAATATTATCGATTTCAAAATCAAATTTAAATTGAAATATAATCAATCAAACAAGTTAACATACAACACATTTTTGTTATAAATGTCTTTAAATTAGTGATGTTATATTTGAACTAAATTTTGGTGCAGAGAGATATTTGAATTAAATGTTAATGCTCGAGAGATAGATGAGCATGATTGTAAATGTTTTAATTTATTGCAAAATTATTAAATTTCTCATCATTAAGTTATTGATCGAAAAGTGCACATGACTTGATGTAAATTACCCATCTCAATAGGATTTAAGTCTATAAACATCTCATTATATTTTGCTTTATTAATTTATGGAAGGTTATCAAACTTAATATCTTATTCTTCGACCTACTTTTGAATGTAACTTGAGTAGAGATGCATAACTCAAAAAAACAAAAAAACTTGAGTAGGATGCCCACAATTCTTCTTATTATATATATATATACTCATTTTACTAAGCATTGACAAGTGACTCTTCATGCCAATTTTCACATATTTTGAGTAATTACAGTAAGTGAAGGAATTTAATAGGAAATTATAAATTTAAAAATTACTCTATATTGTTTGTAATTACCGGTAAATTAAGTAGATAAGATAATTGTTTACGAGGAAATAATATGATTTACTCTATATTATTTGTAATTACTGGTAAATTAAGTAGATAAGATAATTGTTTACGTGAAAATTTGTACAATATACCGATAGAGCTATGTTACCTTTGGCATATATAAGAGAATTTTAAAATAATTACCATCATAATTATTGTTATTTTTTTTAACTCTTATAATCTAAATTATTTATTTATTTAGGGGAATTTGCATGTATATTACGATGAGATAAAAAAATTGAGTAAATAGCAACTTTTTGAAAATATTTGAAAATTTATCAAAATCAGATTGATAGACTCCATCAATAGTGTCTGATAGACTCCATCAATAATATTTGATAGACTCCATCAATAATGTCTGATAGACTCCATCAATAGTGTTTGATAGAATCTATCAAAAAAAAGTTACTATATTTCCAATATTTTTAAAAAATTGCTATAATTCTAATGCAGACTAGTAAATTTGTCGCAAATTCCCATTTATTTATCTATCTATCTAAAATTATTGGTAGATTCATATGCGTGGTTTCCATTATTATTATTATTATTATTATTATTATTATTATTATTATTATTATTATTATTCACTAAAATGCTTTTGCATGTCACACATCACATCAAATATTTTCATGTGGATTTCAAAACGCAATCCCCATTCTCTCTCCCTAATTTTAGAAATTCAAATTTCATGCGATTCCAAATCTGTTACATTTTACCTCTTCCTTCTCCGATTCCGTTTCCCTTCCCCGCCCATATATATATATATATATATATATATATCTCCAATTCCAGTTCTCTATATTCATTTTTCCAATTTCACCCAAATTAATTAATTATGGGTTTCAAATCTCTGTTCTCCCGTAAGAAGAAATCGGACAACTCCTCCGCCGATTCGCCGCTCGGATCCACCACCGCCGTTCCCACTCTCGGATCTCGCACGCCCTCTCTCAATTCTCGAGCGCACATCGCCGAACTCGAGCAAGTATTCAACAAGTTCGACGTCAATGGCGACGGCAAGATCTGCTCCTCTGAACTCGGATCCATTCTAGGGAGCCTAGGTCAGCCGGCCACGGAGGAGGAGCTTCGGAACATGATCAAGGAGGTCGATGCCGACGGCGACGGCTTCATCGACCTCCACGAGTTCATCGAACTCAACACCAAAGGCGTCGATTCCGACGAGGTGCTTGAGAATCTCAAGGACGCCTTCTCCGTCTACGACCTCGACGGTAACGGATCCATCACCGCCGAGGAATTGCACGAGGTTTTCAAGAGTTTGGGCGACGATTGCACTCTCGCTGATTGCCGGAGGATGATCACCGGCGTTGATAGCAACGGCGACGGTATGATTAGTTTCGATGAATTCAAAGTCATGATGATGAACGGTTCTCGATCGCACGGCTTCGGTGGTTGATTCATTATTATCAGTAATTAGCTATTTTTCTAACCTTTTTCTGTTTTTTTTTTTGTTTTTTTGAAGTAGGTTCCTCTGTTTTCTAATCAGGAACTGTTTTCATCACCCAAATTAAAAAGGAATTAGTTTAATTTGCAATTGTTGTTTCCTTTTTAATTTTTAATACAATTAATTATTGGGGTACGAAGGAAGGAAGAAAGAGTTATCATGTGTGTTTTCATCACCCAAATTAGGCTCCTTCCCTAATTCATTAATTGATGCCTACACTCCGCAAACTCAAAGAAACAAAAAAATATTGCATCAAACAAAATATTATTATTATTATTGTTTATTTTATCACTCCCTCGAATCTTATATATAAATGGATATTATTCTAGGGAATGGAGTTTTATCCTATATTTATTTATTTATTATTTACTGATTCCCTCAGATCTTTATATATGTAAATATATATTATTTTAAAGGGAATGATCCTTATTCTAAAAATTGATATGACTTACTTATGTAAGTTAAAATTGATAATATAGTTTTCATTTAGTTGAACTACAAAAAATATCAGTTGATGTTAATCTATTTCAATTTTGCTTTTAAATTTCAATATTTAATTTTCATATTATTTAAGAATAGTAGTGTCTCTATAGTTTTTTTCTCCTCCCACGCCAACGAATATCTTTCGATAGGTTTCAATCCATTATCAATCAATTTATTATGCTTGCGCATTTTGCTTTCCCTGACCAACCAAAAAAATATTGCATCTAACGAAATGTTATGGAATAAAAAGATACTAGATAATTCCCTCAAATCTTTTATATATATAATAGTGGATATTATTTGGTGATTTGTTTTTTAGTTCAACTAAATGCAAACAAAATCTAACCGGATAAAACAAAAAAAATGCAAACTTTTGAATGAAAAAATATATTTAAAAATTCCCTCAAATGTTTTTATAAATAAATAAATATATATATATAGTGGATATTATTTTGAGAAAAATATTTTTTAGTTCAACTAAATGTAAACAAGTGAAAATCAAGTTATATTTGGAGAAAACTTACCAATTGTCTACTTTTTTCGAGAAATATTAGAGGAAATGTCTAATGAGAAAAATGATTAAGAGTCATGTCCTTTTGTTAGTTTCTAATGAAGAGAGAGAAAATAATCATTCATAGTTTGTCCTTCCCTATTTAACAAAAAAAAAAAAAGTAAAAGTTTGTTAAACTTAAAATCTCACATTTTTAGCTTAAGCTAGAATCCCACATTTTAATTTACATTTTTATAATTAATTTGTTTTGTGTTTACAGGTTCTGGTTCATCTTTTCATTTATCATTTTTGCCTTCTACTAAACGTTTTTGTGTTAAACAAATTCACCCCACTTATAGGGTTATTAGGTGACCAAATTTAGACACGTCAGTTTGCATTATTCAAATTAACAAATTAATTCCTTTTTTAGTATTTTAATTATTATTTTAACTATTAAAGTTATTCTTTTACAGGTTTGCTGGGTTCACCATTTGTTTCCACCATTCTTACTCTATTACCCCTCAATCTTCCACAACATTATCTCGTTTCTACCATTTTCGCATTTAAGAATGGCAACTACATCAGTTTTTGTGCTTTTTAATGGTTAATGGGACGAGGACGAGATTCACACCGATTGCACAACTGACGTTGTTGATATCATATGCAACATGCCCTTGTCCTTCTAATATCATCTAATGAGGAAAAGTTGGCTTTGGACGAATACTCCAAAATCGTGTGCATATCACTATACAAGGAAGGCGCGCACAAACAAATGTTGAACACACTGAAGGATAACAGGAACGTTCAGTGGATGTACAGGGGATTCGCATGGGGCATGTACAACGGCTGCTGTCTTTTGGCAGACATTGTTCAAACACGTACCGAGATGTACGTCCCAGACTTAACCGGAGGGAGACAATCATTTTGAGGGCAGACGCAATATTTTCGACGGAGGTACGATGGAAGTTCAACGGAGGGAGTCGGTCGAAGATCCGCAATTTTGCTTCTTGTGTCGGGGGAGGGATTGCGTGTTCGGGAGTGTTGGATGACTCTTCGGCTCCCACGGTATAGGTGGCAAGCGCATTAATTGTCGCAGCGACTAAAATGCACGAGCGCGACCTTCTGTACGTTTCTGGTAGGTTTTTCAAACGGTAATGCGGTGGTACTCACTCGTACTTCGGACTTACGCCTTCGGTATATGCTAAACGATTTTAATTCAATTATTATTTTAAAAAATAACAAACCTAATTCTTAATTGCATTTTTCAAATTTGAATTTTACATTTTTGTTTATTATTTAAAATTAGGTACTTAAAAAAAAAAATCATTTAAATTTAGGAGTTTGTTATATAGGGTGTTTCTCTCTCATGTTAGTTAAATAAATATGTTTAATTTAAAAAAAAAATGAAAAATAAGTAATGAAATTAGAGGGTATTCTAGACTTTTACATTTAAATTTTAATTTACAAAAATTACATTTAGACATGCATTTTAAAAGTTTTAATTTTAGACACCGACCTAAATAATTTAGGAATGACAAACATTTCCCAAGTTTGCCCTTATATTTGTTGATCCCAATGCTTTCGTTGTTTAAAATGGGCCTAAGCCCAAGTAATGAGGTCAAATGTTTGATAAGACTCAAAAACCCATGAGCAAATCCAATCGTAAGGCTCATAAGGTCTAAATGTCCACGAGAATTTAGAATTCAAGTACTTAAATCTACAAATATTAGAAATTGTGATCATTCATTTATAAGTGTCTCATTTTTTAATTTATGAATAGAAATATCCATATAGATTGGAAAATGGGGTGGGAGTATATTTGTAACGACCCGGGAATTCGGATCGTCGGATAAGGTTAGTTGACCGTCAATACTTCTCGTGGATTCTTGGGATCTTGGTTTCTTGTTTATTAAAGATTTCGTTTCTTGATTTCGGATGATCGGGTTGCCTCGGGAGTTGTATTTTTAAAAGAAAGAAAATTGTATTTTAATTATGTTCTGAGTGGGATTCGATCACTTGCCCTTGGGATGGTTGAATTAAAGAAAAAGAAGGTGTTTTAATAATTGTCGTCGCCAGGACTCAAGGGGGGGGGGGATTTTAGGCTTTTATTGGATTAAATGAATTTAAGGAAATCAAAAAGTGATTTTTGCGATTCTCTCCGTGCGATTTCTTCCCCATTTGCGATTTCACATTCCAAAAAGAGCGTAGCTTAATCGATCATCTTTGTTGCGATCTCCCTTGGCGAATTCTTTTGCGATTTCTTACTCACGTCTCCTCTCCATCGTTCACGGTAAGTTCTTTTCTTGATTTTGTCTTATTTGTTTCCCTTTGAATTCCGCTTGAGGTTGGATTGTTTTGGGGCTGTGTCTTCAATCAAGAATGAGTTGTTTGTGGTGTAATTAGGTTCTGGAAATTGTCGCTCTCGTTCTTGAAATTCACCGCAAGTCGTCGTCGTTTGCAGCAGCGCACCTCCACGTTGTTTCTGCGCATCGCCAGCACCAGACCGAGCCCAGCAGCGCCTTCACGCCGAGCCGCACGCTCCAGCCTCGCTTGGCCTCGCGCCAGCCAGCGTGTCCGCGTCCGAACAGCAGCAGCGCTGCCTTGCCGCGCGCTTCAACCAATCGCGTCCGCCAGCTCGCCCACTTCGCCTCGCTCGTGCGCGCAACCGCAAGGGTTTGGCCGTGCTTCCTCCGTGGTTCGTTCGGGTATTGTTCGCTGCCTCGTTGATCCTTTTAGCTGTTGTCCGCGCCCGTTAAGGGGCTGTTTGGTTGTTTAATTATTTAGAATTTATGTATGTATTTGATTGCCATTGCTAGGTGATTGGAGTTTTCGTTTGGCATCGTTAGGAGTGGTTTTTAAGAGTTTTGTTCGCTAGTGCCAAGGTAAGGATTTCTTGCTTGGGTTGGTGGACAACTCGTTGGAGTTTTGTTAGCTATTGTATGCTTGTGAATATGCGAATGCTTGTTAGATCGATGTTAGCTTGTGATGATGTCTGAATTTACTGTAATGCCATGTTAGGTTCCTAATAGCATGTAGTATGTATGAGTTATGATAATGCGATGTTATGATGCCATTATTCTCTGATTTAGGCAAGCATGTATGTTAGGTGGTCAGAGCCTAGTCTGATATGTTGTGGAATGAATGATGTATCTTAGATAGAATTCGCAGCTATTGTCATTGAGGCTAGTGCACCAGTTATGCACCGGGGCGGGGATGCGAGGTAGCACTCCATCTCTGACCCGTCCCTATGGTTTAGCT
>JBBMEF010011447.1:0-21737 GCA_037832685.1 Sicyos baderoa | reverse complement strand
AAATAAAAAAATAAATATTGAGTAGTTTTTTAATATTTTAATATTAAAATAAAATGTGGGGCCCACGGATGGAGTTGGGTAAGAGTTGGATGGAGTTATGGAAGTCTATGGGGCAAACATGGAAAAGAAGTCAAGTCAAGCCAACTCCTCCGTTTGTCCATGGGCAAACATGCCCTAAAATTAACATACAAGGCGCACGCTTTGACTTTTCCAAGTCGTCGTCTTCTCCATCGCGCAATGGAGAAAACGGTTATCCACTTCCACACAGATGAAAATCCCAATCCAGTTTTCCAGTCACTAAGCTCCAAAGAGCCACACAAATGGCCAGTTTCCTCTGGACATTTGCAGTGCAAGAGATTCTCAAGACCACATTACAGCTCGCTGCCGACCAAATCCGTCTCGCCTGGGCTTTCAAGCCGGAGCTCACCAAGCTCCGCAACTCTCTGCTCCTCGTCGAAGCCGTTCTCCGCGATGTCGATCGAGCGAAACCCGATCGCGAATCGGTCAAGATTTGGGTCGCCAAGCTTCAGGACCTAGCCCTAGATGCCGAAATCGTACTCGACGAGCTCTCCTACGAGAATCTCCGGCGCCGGATCCACGTCAATGGAGATTGCAACAAAAGGGTACGCGATTTCTTTTCGTTTCATAACCCTTTGGTTTTTAGGGTTAGAATGGCTCATAAGATTAAAACTATTGTTCATGTTTTGAATGAGATTAAAGGGGAGGCGAGCGCTGTCGGGGTTGTTTCCGATGCGGGGAACGGGGAAATGGAAGTTGATAATGGATTGGTTCCTGAGACTGATTCGTTTCTTGATGAGTTTGAAGTTGTAGGAAGAAGGGTTGATATAGCTAGAATGGTGAACTTTGTTGTTGATAGTTCTATCCATGAAAGGATTTCTGTAATTCCCATTTTGGGCATGGGTGGTCTTGGGAAGACTACTTTGGCTAAAGCTGTGTTCAACCACGAGGTTGTGAAATCGCATTTTGATGTGTCTGTTTGGGTGTGTGTGACTGCGACTTTTGACGACAAGAGGATTCTACGAGCGATTTCGGAATCTTTGACGAATTTTCCTAGTGGTTTGGATAGTAAGGATGCTATACTTAGAAAGCTGCAGAAGGAGCTTGATGGGAAAAGGTATCTCCTTGTGTTGGATGATGTGTGGAATGAAAATGTTAAGCTGTGGAACAATTTGATGAGTCTTTTGCTTAAAGTTACTAATAGTGTTGGGAACAGAGTTCTTGTGACAACTAGGAGTGAGGAAGCTGGAAAAATTGTGAAGACGTTTCCGATTTATCGTTTGGATAAGTTATCTGATGATGAATGCTGGTCGATATTTAAGGAAAGAGCGTCTGCAAATGGATTGCCACTGACTGAAGAATTAGAAATTATGAAGAATGTGCTTGCAGAGCAGTTTGGAGGGATTCCATTGGTTGCTAAAGTCTTGGGAGGGGCTGTAAAATTCAAGACTAGAAGAGAGACTTGGTTGATGTCGACATTGGAAACCTTGATTATGAATCCACTACAAAATGAAGATGATGTTTTGTCCATTTTGAGATTAAGTGTGGATCATCTGCCGAACTCGTCGTTGAAACAGTGCTTTGCCTATTTTTCAAATTTTCCAAAGGGATTTAACTTTGAAAAGGAACAACTAATCCAATTTTGGATGGCAGAAGGGTTCATTCAACCTTATGATCAATCAGGTACTGAAACCATGGAAGATATAGGAGACAAGTACTTCAATATCTTGCTGGCTCGTTCATTATTTCAAGAGATTGTTAAAGATGAGAATGGTAAAACTACACACTGTAAGATGCACCATCTTCTACATGATCTTGCATATTCTGTCTCAAAACGTGAAGCCTTGGGTTCGGATCTTGTAGGTCTAGTTGATGACGTACCTCAAATTCGGCAATTATCCATTAGCTCCGAGCAAAATGTCCCTTTGCCCCCTAGAAGGAGCCTCCAAAATTTGCATTCTTTATTTATGGATAGAGATGTGTTCGGCCACAAGATAATAAATTTCAAGCGCTTGCGCGTTCTGAACATGTCTGGATGTGAAATCCTTAACTTGCCAACTTCAATCGGAAGGTTAAAGCATCTAAGGTATCTAGACGTTTCAAATAATATGATAAAGGAACTTCCAAAATCTATTGTTAAGCTTTACAAATTGCAGACGCTGAGACTTGGTTGTTTCCATGGAGAAATCCCCAAGAAATTCAGAAAATTGATCAGCTTGAGACATTTCTATATGGATGTTAAAAGACCAACAAGTAGGCACATGCCTTCTTATCTAGGTAGATTGGTCGATCTTCAATCATTGCCTTTTTTTGTTGTTGGCATGGAGAAGGGTTCTCATATTGAAGAGCTTGGATATCTGAGCAATCTCAGAGGTAAATTAAAGCTTTACAATCTCGACTTGGTTAGCAATAAGGAGGAAGCCTTGGCAGCCGAGTTGGTGAAAAAGGAGAAGGTCTACAAATTGAAACTAGTATGGAGTGATGAAAGAGAAGTTTACGATAACCATGACATTGCGGTTTTAGAAGGACTTCAACCTCACAAAAATCTCCAATACTTGACAGTTGGAAACTTTATGGGAGATGTTTTTTCAAATTTTACTTTTGTTGAAAATTTGGTGAAGATTTCCCTGAAAAATTGTAAGAGATGTATAAGAATCCCAACATTTGGAAACATCCCCAATCTTAAGGTTCTTGAGATTTCTGGATTGCACAGCCTAAAAAGTATAGGGACTGAGTTCTATGGGAACGGATATGAAGAGAGAGGTTTGTTTCCGAAACTGAAGAGATTTCATCTTTTAGACATGGGGAATCTGGGAAGTTGGGATGAAGCAGCAGCTCCATCAGATGTTGCGGTTTTTCCTTGTCTTGAAGAGTTGAAAATTCTTGATTGTCCCCGATTAGAAATTGCTCCTGATTACTTCTCAACTCTCAGGACATTAGAAATTGATGATGTCAACAACCCAATTTCACAGATTACTCTTCAGACATTTAAGCTTCTTGGCATTATACACTCCGGCAACGTGAGTGGTTTGCCTGAGGAGCTACGTGGTAATCTGTCATCTCTCGAGGAGTTTAAGGTTTGGTATTACCTTCACTTGAAATCCTTTCCAAACATCGAGTGGCTCGCGGATATCCTGAAATGCAAGATCGGATATGACACAAAATGGACAAATATTCTATCTCATTCTCATGAGCTGGAATCATACAGTTCTGTGAAGGAGTTGTCTATTGTTGGCTACCCTGATCAAACATCAACCCCAGATGTGGAAGCATTTTATAATCTTTCGTCTTTGACAATTACTGGCTCGAAGAAATTGCCAAAGGGATTTCACTGCCTCACTAGCCTGCAAAGTTTGTCTATTGGTGGATTCATGGAAGGATTTGATTTTAGGCCTCTCTTACATCTTGAGTCTCTTGAAAATTTAGCATTAATAGAATTTGGAAGTACAGAGAGCACACTTCCTGACCAACTTCAGCATCTCAGTAGCTTAAAACACTTGAAAATTGTTGGCTTTCAAGGCATTGAATCTCTGCCAGAGTGGCTAAGAAATCTGACCTCATTGGAAAGTTTGCACCTTGAGAGTTGCAGAAAATTGAGAGAGCTTCCAGACGCTATGGGCCACCTCGTCAAATTGGAAGAACTGCGCAGCTTCAATTGCCAAGAGCTGAGGCTTCGCCAAGAAGAACCAGAATGGGCCAAGATTTCTCACATTCCTAGATTCATATCATTCAATTATTGGGTTGATGAGTAAGTGAATTATAGCTATGTTTGCAAATTATGCATATACATGCACTAACGAGCACACACATGGACACATATACGCATATCACTAGCACATACATAGTGGCGTACTTTTCTTTTCATAGCCGAGAGCGTCTGAGCTAGTTTACATGCACCTCAACATTCTTAGAGAACAACCTCCTGACCTTGCTGTATTTGGTTGTCAAGATACTTGGTAAGAAATTATTTTTAGGTAGATGACCACTATGGATTGAACTTATTGTCTATAAGCACTTTATAATTCCTAAGACTTTTATTTGAGCATAGTCTACGCTTGAAAGCACCTTCTTAAAGTAGTCTTAGTCGCGCTGCAGAGGTCCCGACTATTCGCGTCTTGTTCGTGTTGGTTGACGCTCATTGAGGATAGATCGAGAAAAGGAAAGAATGTGAAGAAGGAAGGAAAGAAGGAAGGAAAGGCCGTCAAAGTAGTGTGGATCGTCAGTGGTCCTCCTCCAGCATCACCCTCACTCTAAAGGAGGAGGGGGAAACATGTGTCTAGAGAGTGTTTATGGAGAGAGGTTTTTTCTAAAGTATCTTTGTGTTGGGACATTTAAAATCTATTAAACATGACAACACTCTTTTTCACATATTAGACACTAGAAAGTAGCGTTAATGCTTCCTAGACACAGGCAGTGTGAAATCTAACTTGATGCTTTGACAATAGGGACCAACAGAGGGTTCAATTCAAAGTTTACTACAAACCTAGCTAGTGACCAATTCTTATGGATGAAGCATGGAGAACAGTGCAGTTTCAACTGATTAGTTGAAGCAATGAAGCACTCAGTACTCAAGATGAATGTGCTGTTGGTTGCTGAGTTCTTTGGTTGATTCATGCATGCATTTGTGATGAACAAATGGCTACATAAACTCATCTTAAAGGAATGAAGCAGCTATATGTGAAGAGGTACTGTTTCAACTTTCAAATTGAAAAATATCACTACTGTACATACTGTTTATGATTTATTTACTATTATTTTGAGGTAAGTGATTGTATATATTCTAAAATCATAATTCATAATTGCCCCCAAGGGGTAGTACAAGTGGTTGAAGACTTGGGCTTTGAAGGTGTGCTCTCCTCAAGGTTCTAGGTTCGAAACTCACCTGTGACATTAATTTGTAGACACCTCCCGTGTCTCCATTCCTTCGATGTCTCCCGGTGCCTGGCTTAAAGACGTGCGTGGTTACCCCAGGTATAGTGAAGCGAAGCTTTGATTTTCCGGTTTCAGAAAAAAGAAAAAAAACTCATAATTCATTATTGAGTTTCTGTACATAAATATGGTTAACACAGAAAAGCAGCAATACATGACCATTTGTTTTCTACGATTTTCATACTTTTATATGGCTTTCTTTTTCATTTCGTGTTTTCATTAAATTTACTGTAACGAATTGATAGACCCCTTGTTATATTAATTGGTCACTTTTGAGAGTCGTTAAATAGCTATACTATAATAAAGTATAAACAGTAGTTGTAGGCTCGTTAGAAGAGGAAGTATAGAAAAATGTCGAGTCTTCAGTCTTGTATGAGAAATCGGAGAGTTCTCTCAAAACCATCCTATTTTAATATTGTTTCAAAAAAACCATCCTATTTGAATACAACAAAGAACGATTCTTATCACAAATCATTTTAAGCATTTGAGTTTAATGATGTTTTATAGAGTAGAAAGGTCAAAATCTTTTTAATATAATTTCTTCTCCAATTAATATAACCACTCTGTGATTTTGTGCTAATTTTATTTCTGGAACATTTTGTTCTTTTGCATTAAAAAAATAATGTAGGTGGATGTAATTAAATTTACTCCAACTTATAAGTTTTTAGTGTTTGGGTTGATCGATGATTTAATATGATTCAACAAGATATTAGAGTAGAAGGTCTTGTGTTCAAATTCTTAGCGAGCTGTTTCATCCCAATTAATATGAATTTCTACTTTATGGATGCCCTTTCATTTCCTAAGTCCACAAGTGAAGGATTAACATAATTAAATTTACTCCAATTCATAAACTTTAGCTTTTGGATTATTGATGATTTAACAAATAAAAAAGAATATAAAACAGAGAAAAAGAGTCAGAGAAAAAAAAAACCTTTCACACCTTCAAAGAGAAAAAGAAAACCTCTCACACCTTCACATCTTTAATTTATGTTTAGCATTCATAATCTTTGTCTTTTGATTTAAGAAATCCCCATTCCCTTTGCCACTTTGATCCATATTGTGTTCTTGTTGGTTTTTAATTTTTTCAAAAGAATATCACTTTCCTTTCTCATTCATTCATTCATCATCTTTACTCCCCAACTAACTCTCTCCATCCTTCCCTTTCTTTTTAAAGCCCCCAAAAGCCACTTTTAATTCCACATGTTTACAGTCTTGAAACACACAAGAGTTTTAGAGATGGCAACTTTTTCTCTCTATCTCATTCTTCTCTTCTCTTTCCTTTTTATCACTAGTAAGTCACTTTTCACTTTGATATTTTTTTATGGACTCTTTAATTTTGTTTTTAAAATATATTGATTTTATTTCAATCAAGTCCTTGTGTTACACTAAAGTTCAATAACAAAATGATGATGTAAAAAAACCTTTATTTTTTATTAACTATTGAAAGTAAGGCTTGTGCTTTAGTTGGATGAAATAGACATAGATTCTAATTATAAAATAGAAGGTCCTAACCTAACTCAACTTTATATCCAACTTAATATAACAAGCTGTATAACTGTAAATCCATTAAAAAAATACTACTATATATGTATACTAGCAATTTACAAACTCAAAAAAAATTACCCTTACAAAAAACTCACACATCATCCTAGTTAATATTGTAGAATTTAGTGATAATTCCTGCGGTTAATTTTTCTTAAAAGAAGAATCATTCTGTCACCTTTTTCTTTATAAATTTTAGAATATACCCATTGTATTTGTTAAGTATTTTGAATTAAAATCGATTTCAAACTTATGATATGGACTAATTTTTTGAGTTGTCATACAGATGCAAAGATTTCGAGCAAGATAGGAATCAACTATGGTCGACTCGGGAGAAACCTGCCGCCTCCAAATGTAGCCATTGAAATGATCAAATCCATGAAAGCTGGACGAGTGAAGCTTTACGATGCCAACCATGAAATCTTGAGAGCTCTATCAGGATCAAAGCTTCAAGTCTCCATAATGATACCCAACTATGAAATCCCAGACATTGCCGACAACCAGACAAAAGCAGATGAATGGATCCTAAACAACGTTGTTCCCTTTTATCCGGATACCATGATTCGGTTCATCCTTGTCGGGAATGAAGTTCTGAGCTATAGTTCTGGTTGGGATCGCCAAGTTTGGGCCGACCTTGTGCCTGCCATGAGAAGGATTTGGCAATCTCTCAAAGCTCATAACTTGCATATCATTCGAGTTGGAACTTCGATGGCTATGGATATTTTGGAGGCATCGTATCCCCCCTCGAGAGGGACGTTTCGATTCAATATTCGGGAGACCGTGATGGCTCCGATGTTGGAGTTCTTGAATGCGACGAGGTTAGTGTATTGCTGTTGAGTTCTGGTATATTTAATCATCGAAAAAAAAATGTTTCTTTAGTGAAGTTTAATTTAACACAACGATATTGAGTGATAGATCTAGTCGGAAATAAGTTGCCCCATTAGATAATTTTTTCAGTTTTCTTTTCGGTTCCTATCATTTGAAAGTGAGTGATTTGAACTCATAATTACTTTAGTCATAGACACTACTTTATTTCCGTTGAGCTATGATCTTATTCGCTTTAGTTTTAAATTTTAATTAAGTTTATACACTACTATTATTAATGAGATTTTGTTTTCAATTTTCTTGTGTGTATAATTTTAGAAATGTTTTCAAAATCACTTGAACACTAAAATAAAGTAGATCTTTTAAAACTTGTTTTCGTTTTCAGAATTTGGCTAAAAATTCAAATTATATATTTTTTTTGGAAAACTATTGTACATAAGTTTTGAGAAAACAATCTCCTAATTATCAAAAACAAAAAAACTAGACTTCAAAAAAAGTAATGAAAAGAGCCTGAATTTTTTGGTTTAAAGAGTGATTAACAATATTAATTAATTTGAAAGAAAATGATATTAGATTACAAATGTAAGGTCCTTGTATTATGAGCCTGAATCTTGTATTCAAATTGTTGACAGGTCTTTCTTCTTTGTGGATGTGTATCCATATTTTCCCTGGTCTCAAAACCCCATTGGCATCAACTTGGATTTTGCCCTTTTCAATGGAAACTTTGAATTGATTGACCAAGGAACTGGGTTGATATATACCAATCTTTTCGACCAAATGCTCGACTCTCTCATCTTCGCCATGGCCAAACTTGGCTACCCGGATATCCCACTCGTGATATCGGAGACCGGGTGGCCGTCTGCTGGTGATATCGAAGAACCAGGTGCTAAACTATCACTTTAACATAATTTTTTGATTCCTTAGTTTCAAAAACAAGATCTATTCTTATTCTATAGGTTGTACTGCTGTTTCCTTAAGTTCTAAAAATATATTTAAGCATTCATATGGTTACCTTAACTTATTTAAGATCTTATTCATGCGGTATATATCATGCTTATTTTTAATCATTTATTCTTATTCTTTTGCGCAAGGTGCCAATCTCATCAATGCGGCTACCTACAACCGTAACCTAGTAAAGAGGATGACAGCAAAGCCTACGATAGGAACACCGGCGAGACCAGGGGTAGTGATACCAACATTCCTATTTTCTCTCTTTGACGAGGACCAGAAATCGGGGTCAGGAACAGAGCGACATTGGGGGCTGTTGAACTCCAATGGAAATTCGAACTATGCCATCGACTTGACCGGAAAGAAGTCGTTGGGGGAATACGATCCCTTGCCAGTGGCGAAGAACAATGTGCCATTTAGGGGGAAGGTGTGGTGTGTGGTGACAAGAGGGGTGGATTTGGTGGAGCTCGAGACAGCAGTGACCAATGCATGCGGTGGAGGAGACGGGACTTGCGTGGCGCTTACGCCGGGGAGGGAGTGCTACGGGCGTGTATCAGTGTATTGGCAAGCTAGCTATGCTTTTAGCTCTTACTGGTCAAGGTTTAGGAACCAAGGAGTAAGCTGCTATTTCAATGGACTTGCTGAACAGACAACTGTTGATCCTAGTGAGTTAAAACATGTCTATTTTCTAATTCTTTCTCTAAAACTTTACCAATCTTCTCATTTCTATTGCAAATCTTAATGAAAATAACTATTGATAATTTTTTTTTTTTTTTTTTTTAAAGATACTATGAAGTAGCAAAAATAATACATACAACTACTAGGATAATTGAAGAAAGAGCACATAACTATTCAGTTTTTTGCTTTTGAAAAATAATCTATAAATACTATTATTTATAATTTTCCTTGTTATGTTAGTATACTTCCAAAAATTAATCTAAATTTTGAAAGTTAAGAAAAAAGTTTTCAAATAGTATAAACATCACATTAGAATTTTCGACAATATATTTTAACCTATTGCTAATTATATATAATACAACCATCATGGGGTAGCCCAATTGGTCATGGAGGGTCTTGGGGTGCATAAGGGTATGGGTTCAAATCTCATGGTGGCCACCTACCTAAGAATTAATTTCAAATTAATACCTACGGGTTTCCTTGGCATCCAAATGTTGTAGGGTCAGGCGGTATGCCCCGTGACATTAGTCGAGGTGCGCTTTCCACGCGAAAGCTGGCCCCGGACAGTCACGGATATAAAAAAAAAAAAAAAAAAATGTATTATATATAATTTTTTTTTTTTTTTTTGTATTACTGGTTAAAGGGGAAAGGCTTTTTTTATAGATGTTGAAAGCTCAACCCGACTCCCCCTTCAGCGAGTTGAGCTTTGATGTTATATATATTCTATAAATAAGTCAGGTTCCGAGCTTCTTGGTATTCCTGGGCAGCCTGCCTAATTACCATGCTGACTTCCACACTTTGTAAGATTTGTTTAAGCTAACGCGCAACAGCTTTCGCGCTAGCGCGCTCGGCCGTTGCTTGTTCAGGAGCGAGGAATGGAACTCTTGTTTGAGAACTTTAGCTACGGACTTAGGTTAGCTACTTTTTTAGGAAAATGTGATTAGATTTGATTTAGTACTGCACCATTTTCTTGGCAGGTATTGGTCCATGCAGGTTCCCAAGTGTGACATTCTGAAGAATTCTCATAGGCCTTTTATTTTTACTTTTTTCTTTTCATGTAGAAAATGTTTCTAAGCCAATTTTACATTGACTATGTTGATTAGGAGATATTTATGGAATTCTAAAAAAAAAAGGAAAAAAAGAGATATTATGGAATATTTTCTTTCCAATTTTTGTATTGGCTGTTCTCTCTCTCTCTATTTGAATTTCACTTTCAAATTTCATGAACAATAAGTAACATTCATTTAATTTATCGATTCTTTAGTAAAAAATGTAATATTAATTGCGATTATTAAATTATTTTAGAGTATTGATTTGGAAAAGTTCAATCTTATTTCATCATGTATTTCTATATGGAAACAAAATCTAAAACTCTAACTAAGATAGATGATTTATAACAATTGAATTTCGGGATTATAATCATCAAATATTTAGTATAAACTAAATGCTCTACTTTTCTTAATATAACATAGAACTTTTTCAGTGTATGTGTTTCTGTTGATAGTGGGTAAAATGTTAAAGTCATTTGCCAAATAAATTTCGAAAAATAAGACTTCTTTTTGTGTAATATAATTTAGGTGAGTAATATTTGAATCTATAATTTTATAATTATTAAATTATATAAGAGGTGAATATGTTTTTATTTACATGAAGACATGCGTATATGTAGAGGTGCACACTAACCTGAAAAATCCAATCCAAATTGTCGGGTTTGGGTTGGGTTGAATACATAAATGAGTTGGGTTGAGTTCAAAATCATGAAATTTTCATGGGTTGGGTTGGGTTGAGTGGAGTTGGGTTGAGGGTTGACCTAAATCAACCCAACCCGAATTTCATATTAGTTTAAAAAAATATATTTTTTTACCCATAACATAATTATTATGTTATTTAATTATTTATATTATATATTGCATATTTATTTTATTTAATTATTATTGTTAGACTTTTATTTTTAATATTTTTTAGACCTATTGATAAGGTTTTGAAATTAGGTAAACTTGAATTTTTCATTAGTAATAAGAGTATATTTTTGCTAATGTTCGTCCTAAGTTTCTACGAATTAAAAAAGAGGCGTTAGATTTTAGAAATTGTTTATTGAGTACATTACTTATCATGGTGAGCTTTTTAAATTTTAGGTTAGTTGTAAATTATGAACCCGATAACTCAACCCTACCCAACTCGAAAATAAAAGGTTGAGTTGGGTTGGGTTGGAGAATTGACCAATCCAAATTTTTAAATTGGGTTAAAAATTACATCAACCCAACCCGACCCAACCCATGTTCACTCACCCCTTACGTATATGTATGAGACTTGTAGTATTTTTGTCCAAAATTGAAACCATGAAATTCAGACGTCAGAGATGTTACATATAGCATTTAATAAATGAAGATTTCAAATTTATTAGTGAATAAATATATAATTTGACCACTCATTATTTTCAAAATGGATTATTAATTAGAAGTGGATAATGATATGGTCGACATGTCGAAGTGGAACAATTTCTTCTCACTCTCCACGATTGTTCTTTTTTGAAAAGTAGCATCATGAGTAAACTACACTATTTTTTTTCTTTTTACCAAAAATCTTCTTTTTTAATCGAAAGATTGAGTTGCCTAATGTTATTGGATAGTATTTTAAAAAAATATATCTTTGATTCTTATATTATTTAAAAACAACAATAATCAATTAAAATATTTTATTGGTCCGATTCAATTTTTAGCGCAATATTAAGCTTTCGTTTGATAATCATTTGGTTTTGAAATTTAAGTCTATTCTCACTCAAATTTACTACAATGTCTTCCACTCTTCCTACAATATGTACATATTTTCTTAAGAAAATAGGAGAATACTAACCAACTTTTAAAAACAAAAATAAGTAGCTTCCAAAAGTTTATTTTTGTTTTTAAAAGTTTGTTAACATCCTCCTACTTTCTTAAGAAAGGATAAATAAATTGTAGGAAGTGTGTTCAATATTGCAGTAAATTTGAGTGAGAATAAGCTCAAATTTCAAAAATCAAAAACAAAAAACGAACTAATTATCAAACGGGATTTAAACAACTCAATTTTATATTTAGAAAATTCAACACTTCTTAGTACCATTAGATTTTGGTTTGAAAAAAATTGGAGAAAACATTTTGGTTGATTCATTTTTCATGGTCCAATTACTTCACATCCACTTGAAAGCCGCCATATTTTTTTCTTAGTTAAAATTTTTTTTCTTATCAAAATAAATATATATTGGACCAATGACTTTTAGATTAGAGGTTAAATTCCCAACTCCAATAGCTTAAAAAAAACAATCCCAC
Organism: Sicyos baderoa; assembly: GCA_037832685.1. Classification (NCBI taxonomy): domain Eukaryota; kingdom Viridiplantae; phylum Streptophyta; class Magnoliopsida; order Cucurbitales; family Cucurbitaceae; genus Sicyos; species Sicyos baderoa. The sequence goes on along the minus strand of JBBMEF010011447.1, from coordinate 9,492 downwards.
CATCCAACATCCATTAACTAATAATAAAATGTCACTTGAAATCAACCATTCATTTTCATGTTAGTTTCCACTACTAAAGTTGGTTTTTCCTCTTCCCTTCTACAAATCCCTATAAAATTGGTGAGAAAGGCAAGAGCTAACTAAGAACACTCACAAAAATCATGAAAGGGAGCTCGAGCCACCAAAGCCTCGACGTCCTCCTCTTCGTCCTCGGCCTTCTATGTCTATTGATTTTCAACAATATCGTCGTCATCGGTGCAGCGAATAGCTCAACGGCCACGTGCAACGGTTCGATAGCAGAGTGCTATGAAGAGGAAGAGACATTAATGGAGTCCGAGATAAGTCGAAGGTTTCTGAAAGCCAACCGCGGTAACTATATAGGATATGAAGCTGTCAAGAAAGATCAAGCACCTTGCAATGGAGGCAGTGGCAAACCTTACACTAAAGGTGACAAATGTACTCCTCCTCCATCTCATTCTTATAACAGAGGATGCAGTCCAATATATAGATGCAAGTCATGATCACCTCCTTAATTTATAAGGTCTGATCTTAACCTATTAATTAAGCTACTACATAATGATTATGTGTATGTAGATCTATTAATTAGCTACTCTTAAACATAATAATAAATATCTCTCTACTGATATTTTCTTTTTTAATAAACCTACACCACAATATCTTATTTAATTGGACAATATCTTAATTAATTAGGATCTAGTCCTAGGCCATAGGATAATACAAATCAACATACAAGATAAAGTAAACAAAATTTTGTGTTACCAAATAGTTGACTTTACTTGTTCATAAGTAGATAAGTATTTTTATATATATAATCTAAAATTATTTGTACCTAATTAATTATAATTGGATCTTGGACACTTTCATTTTTAATAGATGAAACATTTGTTTGAGTTTAATTAACCACACCACTTTAGATGAGGTTCTGTTTTAAAATTAATTAATAATAAAAAGAAGTTCAACTATCTATTAAATAATATTAGGATCTCATCCCTTTTTAACATGAGCAATCTGATATCTTTGTCCCTTAATATCTCGTAGTGATTTAACGTTTGAATTTGGGGATGTACTCCTCTCAAAATCACACGCTCAAAATGGTTGTTGAGTAATTTTTGAGATATTTTTTTTTGATATTTGTGATTATTGGGACCAACTTTTGTGCACTTATACTGTCATGGAATATACTGTACGGCCCTACAATGTTTAGATACAAAAAAATTCGTAGAAAATTAATTTATAGATAGGAGGTTACCATGGATTAATTTTTTAGAATCACGTATGTTATGAAAACGGCAATCATCAATCGATTCGAAAACGTAAAACAGAGAAATACGAAAACGTAAAAGAAGAGAATAACATAAATCAACACAGAGATTTACGTGGTTCACTAATGTTGTGTTACCTAATCCACGGGCAGAGAGAGAGAACAGTTTATTCAGAGAGGAACGACGGATTGCAGAGTATAGAGTTTACACAAAGAAAACTAATAAAAGTCATAAACGGCTAGGGTTTAATTTCGGGCTTATATATAACGAGACCTCCGACTAATAATCACAGGGGCATCAATGCGTTCAAGGTATATATGCGACAACATAAAAAAAAGAAAAGAAAAAACCTCATATCCTCAACACTAATATAACCTACCAATTGCTTAAAAATGTAAGAGGGTGGTTATCAACGATAAATGAGCTAATCAGTTCTCAAATTATTCTAATGCAATATAAAGATAGAAGCAATAACAGAGGCCATTATTCTTTCTCTTAATTATTTCGATTTTTTTTTTTTTTTTGAGAACTCGATTATTGGTTATTCTTGTTCTTTTATTATTTTTTTTTTTAGTACAAGTTGGGGAGGAGATTATAAATACCGATTTTAAGAATCGAACTTGTGACGCTGGAATTGAACTGGTTTACAACCAAACAATGAAACTACTGCACCACTAACTCATTCGATACTAAATTCTAATCTTAAGTGAGCTACTTATCAAGTATTTTTATACATACTTATGTCGATAATCCCGCATCATTAAAAAAGTAAGGATGCTTCACAATTTTTATAAAAAATGTGGTTTATTATCCTCTAATATCTAGCCAATTGACTTTGAAATGATATTAAAATCCATTAAATTACACAAATATATATATATTCAATCTAATAAATAAATTTGAGATTAGTTCGATCTAAGATTAATAAATTTGAATAGACACCATCTTAAAGAAACGCGTGTAGAGAATTGCACATTAGAAAAGTAAGAAAATTTAATAATCTATAAAAAAGATGAGTTGTTTGTATGGATAGCCAATTAATTTAGAGATAAAATATATAAACATAAGGCGTGGCTACTCGTCTAAATTAACCTAATATTATAGTTTTGTATAAAGTTAATTTTAGTAGTTTTAATCCATCACTATTTAATTTTTTTAGTTCATACACTCAAACATTGAGTTAAAAAACAGCAATAGCAACAAAACAATGCCAAACCATTATAATATTTCAGCCAACATTTCCTAAGACAATGCAATGGTTGAGAGGCTACATATAGGTTTTTTTAGGAGTGTCGGCCTCCTCTCAAGCTCTAAAGTTGAAAAATGCGACCTTTAATTTTACTTTCGATTCTCAAATGTATTCATGGACCAGTAATATGGAGAAGTAAAGCTCCAAATTTCCAAGTCGTCAAAAAAAAAAAAAAAAAACTAGCTGACACATTTTCTTAATTAGAAACTTTTATTCATTAGATGACAAACATACATTATAGTATTTCACACACACGCTCATGATTGAAAAACATGTCTCAATCATATAAACACACATACATATATATTTAAAACATAGATAGATAGAACAACACACAAACACACACATGTTTCTTCATAGGATATAATTATATGTTAGTAATCTTTCAAAAGATGAGCTTCGATGTCCTTGGAGATTTCAATAAAAAAGTGAAGCAAGCTACGCGGATCGGGAATCTTGTCGTGTCGTTTTTCGTATTCTAAAGTCCAATGAATCACACTTCCCTTATGCTTTGGAATACAATGGATTGTTATTTTGAAGCTCTTGTAATCCTTAAGAAGGTCTCCTTCAAGCACTTTGAAACATATCAAATAGTTCTTCTCATCAACTGCTTCAACTACCTCTTTGGCCACACAAGCCTTCCCATCTATATGATGAGTTCAATCATCAACACATATATAACAAAACCACCAACACAATAATATAGTTCCAATCAAGTGATAAAAAACCTATATCAAAGGAATTTGTAAACAATGAGACAAATATAATATGTAATAAGACCAACTATTAAGTTAAATAATTGGTAAGCCAATTTTTGATTAAGCGACTATTTGAAAATTATAGTGACTAAACATTTCTTCAAACCATTTGAAGTAAATTTAAAATTTTACAATCATATTTTAGATTCGACCTAATATTAAAATATGATTGTGAATGAAAATAATAGGTGTTGTGTATTTGGCCGTTAGCCAAAATGAGCTTTTCTCAGTATAATATTTTTTTTTGTGATCGTCTGTTTCGCACACATCGACTAATGTAACGGGACATACCGTCTGACCCTACAACATTTAAACGCCAGAAAAACCCACAAGAAATCAATTTCTAGGTAGGTGGTTACCATAAATTGAATTCATCATCTGGGGACATTGTTATAGAAGTAAAAAAGAAGAAGCTATATAGATAATATAAAATAAAAAACAAACCAAGAACGTATTTCCAACAAACGATTGAACCAACTTCGCCCCATTCGCCATCTTGTAAGTCGCAGCCTTGTACTGTGTCGTTACAAGCATTAGAGATGTGTTGAGGTTTTTTGTAAAACATTTCATGAAACTTTGAAGCTGAAACCTTGACTCTTACATCAACCTCCAATTTCCCATACAGACTCATGATATGGTTTTGGATTAGTAAACAATTAGCTACAAGTTTGAGCTAATTAGAAAGGATAATTATTAAGAATATGTGATCAAACATGAAATCTCTTGCACTTATTTAAACACAAATGCTAACTCTCACATCATATATTTTAATCTTCAATGCTATATATTATATTATTGAGTGTGTCTTTTACGTTTCTGTAACTTTATAAAACTTTTCAAATTATTCTATTATATGGTACTAATATTTAATTATATGAACATGAATAAGAATATTGTACAATGTGATAATTTGTTGTTATCGTATGACTTTGGATAGATAAAAACAATAAGAATATTTATACAACGTTGTCTTTTGATTGCTTTTTTTGTAATAAAAAATCTGTTGGGTGTTGTTTGAAAATTTGAATGGATTATTAAAATCCGACTCAAATTTAATATATATATATTATTTTTTTTGATAAAAAAAATAGTTTTAATATACATGCAAAAATCCTTTTTTTTTAATATACATGCAAAAAACCTTTTTTTTATGTAATCAAAGAAATTGTAATTTTTTCAATTTTTTTCTAAGGATAAAAATTGGACGATAATTAAACTAAAATTTGCATTTTCGGAGGGTGATAAGATCACAAGCCTGCTCCATTTGGATGTTAGATTTAAGTTTTATAACTACATTTTTTTTTTCTCTTTACGCATATTTTTTTCAATTAAAAAATATTAAAAAGAAATGTGAGGTGGATAAAGATGAGTTTGGGTCCTTACTAAAATCATCTATCCATTTCTCTCATGAATATATGTTCCAAACCATAAATATCCTTTCTGGACTAATACTTTTTTTTATTTTTTTATTTTTTTAATACAAATTGGAAGGAGTAGAATTACAAATATCGATTTCAGAGATCGAACATTTAATTGTATAATGAAAATGAATGAATACTAAACTAGATAACTAATCGCGTCACTCACTCATTTAGTATTTTATTACTTTTTTTTTTAGTACCCTTATACTATATATAATGTTTGTAACAATTAAGCTCTTAAACTTTTAATTTGAGTAATCAGTTCCCCTCAAATTTGATAAGTGTTACAATTAACTCTCATGAATTAAATTGAGGGATTCTGACATGTGTGACAAGGGTATATTTGTCATATAATTTATTTTTGTTCTTCTCTTGGATGAAATATTAATTAACTAATTAATAATAAAGCTACATGTGTAGTAAGGTTATAGATGTCCATTTTCCTCGTGGGACCCGTTTAGGCGGTGAATGAGGGAGTGAGTGGGGATGAAAAATCCCCTCCCCGTAAATGAGGATGGAGTGGGAAATGCATTCTCCATCCCTGTTTCCCTGATCTCCCGCCCCGTTTACATTTAATTTTTATTTTTTATTATTAAAAATAATTATTCCCTTTTTTTACTAATTAATTTAATCTTTAGTTATAGTATTTTGTTGGTATAAATATTTATTCAAATGCATATTCTTTAACATGATTAATATCTAATTGAAATTAATGTATATTTTCTATGAAAAATTAACTATTTAAAAATATTATTAAAAAATACTCGTAACAATTAAGATTAGAAAAGAAAAAAATAAAAATAAAATGGTGAATTTTTCATCGCTGTAACCCGATCCCCGCCAATTCCTGGCGGTGAATCCTCATCCCCATTCCCGCAATAAGAAATGGTAAATTTCTTGGGGATGGGACGGGGAGGGCATTCCTCGGCTCCTGCCATATAGGCAGGGTCGTTTCGGTTCTTTGTGGGTCTAATCTCTCTCTCCTCTTCCATTTTTTAATACTGTGTCTGTGCCTGTTGAAATTAAAAGATTCTTAAATGGTGAGGAGTAATTTAAATCTGCTTTAGACTTGGTTTAATTAACTAATAAATAAAACTTGAATCTGCTTTAGATTTGGGAATTTCAGGACTGGACTTTCAAACTGGGTTCTTAAATTTTCTTCCTTAAAGTTCTTATTGGGTGAGAAAGGAGGAAATTCAAGGATGAAGATTTAATTTGAGATCTACAACATTCCCTCTTTCTTTTCTCTAACCTGGGTAGTTAATATTTAATCCAACAGAATTGTTACAAACAACATAATTTTAATTTAGAGGTGATTTATGCATTTTCCCCTATTTTTTATTATTTTATTTGCAACTTTACTTCCAATTCATATTTTATGGTTGTTTTCCTAAAAAAAATCATCATAATTTATAACTAAATTAAAAAAAACAATTAGTCATCTACCAATAAAAATTTAACTAACATATAAAAGTGAAAATGGAAGTAAATAAATGAATATTGGTTCGTTTGGTTTTTATTAATTTTTACAAATAGAAACCGATCCGATCCAATATCCTCTAAATAAAAAAAATCAATATATGCAATATTAATGAAAAATCCAAACTAATCCAATTAATCGATTTGATTCGATTCAATTCGATTTTGTCAAATTTTGATTTCCATCATCCCCTCTATTTTTACCCATCAAAATGTTATTATATTAATAATAGGAAACTTTTGTTTTGAATCTACGAATAAATTAATTTAAAATTACACTGGTTGAATAAGGTTAGATTTTTTTTAAAAAAAAAGATATTTTATTCAAAAATTAAAAAAGAATACCCAAAACAATAACAGAGAAAAATAAATAAAGTGGGTTAAGAATATATCTTTTAATGACAATATAAAATTTGGCATTTATTTAAATGAGTTGAAAATCTGGCATTTATGGCTTCCGGGGCAAAGTTGAATTAAAAAAAAAAGAATTTATTCGAAAAAAAAAAAAAAAATACAATTTTGCAAAAAAAAACTTGAGTGCCTAAATATGCAATTAGTTTTCAATATAGGTCTAGTTACTATAATTTCCTACTTTTATTCATTAGATGACAAACATACATTATAGTATTTCACACACACACTCATGATTGAAAAGCATGTCTTAATCATATAAACACACATACATATATATTTCAAACATAGATAGATAGATAAAACATAAATACTTTCATAGAACAGCACACAAACACACATGTTTCTTCATAGGATAATTATATGTTAGTAATCTTTCAAAAGATGAGCTTCGATGTCCTTGGAGATTTCAATAACTAAGTGAAGCAAGCTACGCGGATCGGGAATCTTGTCGTGTCGTTTTTCGTATTCTAAAGTCCAATGAATCACACTTCCCTTATCCTTTGGAATACAATGAATTGTAAATTTGTAGCTCTTGTAATCCTTAAGAAGGTCTCCTTCTATCACTTTGAAACATATCAAATTGTTCTTCTCATCAACTGCTTCAACTACCGCTTTGGCCACACAAGCCTTCCCATCTATATGATGAGTTCAATCATCAACACATAACAAAACCATCAACACAATAATAGTTACAATCAAGTGATAAAAAACAATGAGACAAATATATATGTAGTAAGACCAACTATTAAGTTAAATCGTTGGTGAACAATTTGAGCCAATTTTTTAATAAGCGACTATTTGAAAATGATAGTGACTAAACATTTCTTCAAACCATTTGAAGTAAATTTAAAATTTTACAATCATAAATTAGTTTCGACTACATTTATAATTTACTCCTAAAATAATATTGTGAATGAAAATAATAGGTGTTGTGTATTTGGCAGTTAGCCAAAATGAGCTTTTCTCAGTAGTACGTAATAGCTTGACTAATGTCACGGACATACCATCTGGTCCTACAACATTTAAATGTCAAAGAAACCTGCAAGAAATTAATTTTTAGGTAGGTGTGGTCACCATAAATTGAACTCATCATCTCGAGATACTGTTATAGAACTAAAAAAAAAAAAAGGCTATATATGTAATATAAAATTAAAAACAAACTAAAACAAACCGTGAACATAGTTCCAATAAACGATTGAACCAACTTCGCCCCATTCGCCATCATGTAAGTCGCAGCCTTGTATTGTGTCATTACAAGTTTTACAGATATGGTGAGGTTTTTTGTGAAACATTTCATGAAACTTTGAAGCTGAAACCTTGACTCTTACATCAGCCTCCAATTTCCCATACAGACTCATGATTTGGTTTTGGATTAGTAATTAAACAAGTTACAAGTTTGAGCTAAGAAAGGATAATTAAGATGTGATATTCAAACATGAAATCTCTTGCACTTATTTAAACACAAATGCTAACTCTCAAAGGATAATTAAGTGTGTATTTTACGTTTCTGTAACTTTACAAAACTTTTCAAATTATTCTATTTTTATGGTACTTATAATATTTAATTATATATATGAATATGAATAAGAATATTGTACAATGTGATAAATTGTTGGATAGATAAAAACAGTTTAGCTATTGAAAGTGAGGAGGCAAATGCTCAATATAGCAACCACCATTATACAACGTTAATTGTCTTTTGATTGCTTTTTTTGTAATAAAAAAATCTGTTGGGTGTTGTTTGAAAATTTGAATGGATCATTAAAATCCGACTCAAATTTAATATATTTTCTTTTTTTTTAATGTAATATATATTGTTTCATTTTTTGTAATCAAAGAAATTGTAAATTTTTCTATTTTTTTCAAAGGATAAAAAATTGGACGCTTATTAAACTAAAATTTGCATTTCGGAGGGTGATAAGATTTAAGTTTTATAATACATTTTTCTTTTTCTCTTTATGCATATTTTTTTTAATGGATTTTTGTACGAATAGACTAAATTGATAAAATATTTACAACACTAGGCAAATTTGAAAAATTTAGCAACATAGTCAAATATACGGTATAAAGTAATACTTTTTATACTGAATAAAACTAATACATAATACAGTAGGATGAGTATTATTTATATTGTATATTTTAACTATAGATGTTAAATATTTTTAAATTTGTCTAGATCTATAATTATTTTATAAAATTGGACCAATTTCCCTTTTTTTCAATTAAAAAGTATTAAAAAGAAATGTGAGGTGGATAAAGATGAGTTTGGGTCCTTACTAAAATCATCTATCCATTTATCTCTTGAATATATGTTCCAGACCATAAATATCCTTTCTGGACTAATACTGTATTTTTTCGATTAACTTCTTATCATCGAGTTATTATTTTATTTTTTTTAGTATAAATTGGGAGAAATAGAATTACAAATATCGATTTCAGAGATCGAATTAATACCAAACTAGTTAACTAATCGCGTCACTCACCCATTTAGTATTTTATTACTTTTTTTAGTACTCTTATACTATATATGATGTTTGTAACAATTATGCCCTTAAACTTTTAATTTGAGTAATCAGTTCCCCTCAAATTTGCTAAGTGTTGCAATTATCCCATCAATTAAATTTGAGGGATGTGTGACAAGGGTATATTTGTCGTATGATTTATTTATTTTTCTTTTTTTTGAAAAAGCAAATTCATTAAGCCGCCACTAACGACTGTAACCAATCCGACTCCAACAGAGAGCCCAGTAAAGGGGGGAGATTCTCCCTCCAAAATCCCTCACAAGCCTCCACAGAAAGTCAGCCACCAAATGGCAGAGTTTGTTTGGCTAAAAAGTCAGCCACCAAATTACAAGACCTAATACAATGCGAGATATTCACAATCTCGAG
>JBBMEF010011427.1:0-21750 GCA_037832685.1 Sicyos baderoa | reverse complement strand
GAAGTAAGATTCTACTTTCGCGACGGTAGGTGTAGAGGAGCGATCCGTTAACTGGTCTCAGACGGGTCTCCTTTTTTGGGGTTTTGGATGGTGAAGATGTTAGATGAGTGTTGAAGGTTCGACTATATATATATATATGTTGAGTTAGGTTAAACAACCAATCAACCCAATAACTTAAGCTGATGGGTTGGGGTAAATTTAATTATATCAATCAACAAAATATGTATATATATATATATATATAATCTTGCCAATTTTTTTCCAATATTAAAGAATTTGTTTAATGCCGCTTTTTAAGGAAGTATTTGCAGAAGATACATTATTCTAAGAAGGTTCCTATTATTTACCTTGTACATATTCAATCATAGTGCGAGGAAGACATGTTCATGGCATCCTTGATCTGCAACGTTGATACTGAGTGTGAGAAGCTTCTGGTTTGCAAAATGGATTTAGACTGCGTAAAGACATTGCAATTTGAAATGGAGGTAAGTTCAAGCTGGTATCAATTTAATTATGAAGCTGATTCGAACAGTTCATGGCCTTTCAAACGGATTATATCTTTCAAATTGATTTATCTTATAAATCCAAATGTTCTCATACCCGTATGTTTGATTTTAGTTATTCAACATTTGGTTTACCATTGAGGTTCTTTGTCGCAGGAGAAATGTAATTTTGGACCGCATTTCAGTTTCGCCAATGAAGTACCATTAACTGGTTTCGATGGTTCATCAACTTCTTGCATGGGAAGATCACCATTCCCAGCTGTGGATAAGTTTGTTGAATCAGTTGCCTCCACTGGAAGTGTATCAGGTAATTTGCCTGTATGAAAACTCATAGGATAGGCAAGTTTTGTACTTCCTGTTAAGAAAACCGAATTGGTGAGAATCTCACACTAAAAACGTAAGAAGACCTCCTAACTTTGATAAAATAGTTGAATTACTTCACTCGTTCTTAATTGATTTTGAGATGGAACCCATACTATATCTAGTACGAATGTATTAGAAAAATTATACTTCTTTGTACTAGAGTCCTCTGCTTTTATTTTAAAGGGAGATGTTTTTCTTCACACATTTTTTCCCCTTCTGCCATTAACGTAGCTGCTTCCTTTCCAGGAAAAATACGCTGCTGGTACTGGTTCTCAGAATATGGACTAATAGTCTACAGCATGTCCAGAAATAGATATTGCGAACGCATTGGTCGAGAACACAAAAGCAACCATGGTACCTTTGAATCCAGAAATGATTTTGCTTTTAAATTTTTGTTCTTAAAATTAGACTTTTGAAGTGTACTTAGGGAACATTCCCTTGGAGGTCCTAGGTTCCAAATTCACGAGTGACCTTAATTGTAAAATCTCTTATTTTCTCGCAAATCTCAACTTTGGAACAAGTGCCTTTGGTATGTAGTGGAGTGTAGCTCCAATTTTCGGTTATATATATAAAAAAAAACTAGTGAAGTACCCTTCTCTAGTTTTCTCAGTCACCATCTAATTCTTTAAACTGTAATGCGATCTATTTTTTCTGTTTCTTTTTCTTTCAATTTATGAGAAATTTCTCGTCTTGTCTTTCATGCTAAGTATTGATTATCCGTGTGTTCATTGTTCAGTGATATATGTTGTAGACCTTAGGAGGGTTGCCTATTACCAAAAGTGTCATGATCCAGATTGTACAGGTGCTCAAATAAAACCTAATTATCAATTTTTTTTTCGGGAAAACCATTGTTTGATTGATCTTATCATCCTACAGGTTACCGATCTCCACTGCGTCCAATTCCGATTGATGCCATTCCCAATCCTCGGGTTTCCACGGATTCAGAACAGATATCAAATGTCGCAGAATCAATCGAGGATTGCTTAGACTATCAATCTTTAAGTAACGACCAAAATTATGTTTTGCTTTTGAGTGATAAGAACATTACAGACAGCAGTGTCAAGGATTCCTGGTGGCTTGAAGTGATGCGGGTCGCTGACGATGTTGAAAACAAACAGAACATGGTTGAGCCTCAAAGATATGATTTAATTCACATATTTGTGCATTTTGTTCTACATTGTTATAATAGCTTTCTTCAAGACAATTTTCTATCTTATTGCTCATCTAATTTAGCTCCATTTTAGGGTAGATCATAGTTAATTAACTTAATTTTACAGTTTGAAGTCAAGAGGACCTTTAAGTAACTGGATAGATTCAATCTAGGCCACCTGCTTAAAGAGTTAATTTGCTATGATTTTCTTGACGTCGAAATATTTTAAGGTCAGCACGATATGTACCGTGACAATAGATGAGTTGTGTGTAACTTGATCCAAACGGATATACATAAAAAATAATTACAGTTTGAAGTTCCTATTCTTAACCCTCATGAGTTGGCCTATTGGTCGAATAAGGGTTTGTAAATCATAAAGTATTTAGAGGTTATAGATTCAATCCATAATAATCAACTCACGAGATAGTAGGGTTAGGTGGTTCACACAAATAAGTTATACGTGAACAAATATATAAAAAGGACTCCTATTCTTTCATAGATAAGAAAAAAACCAAAATTTCTATGTGCTATTTCTCATTTGCTTGCAAAATCACAAATATCTGAGGTCTTTAATGAATAATGATCTAAAGATCTATAATTTTGACTGGGCCATTCATTTTATTGATTTGGTAACCCTTTTTTTTTTCCTACTAGGACCTTGGAAAATTAGACTTCGAGGATGACGACTGGTGGATGGCTGTGGAAAGCTCAATGAATGATTTGTCTACTTGAAAAGTCAGGTCTGGATGGCAAATGCATTCTAATTTGAAGCACCAGTGTTGAACTTTCCCGGACATATTAGGTAGATCTTGCTCGACCATGACGAAGGCAACCGATTCTTCATCCAGTAACGAACGCCGTTTCCTTCAGATGTTCGTTCCGTGCAGATTCTACGGAGAAAATGGCATTTTCTGGCAGATGAATGGCAGGCATATACGTAACTAACTGTGGTGTTTAGGGTGTGATATATTACTTACAATCTTACATTCAAGAGTTCTCCGGAATGACTTTCTTCTTTCCTTTTCTGTATGAAAACTAACCTTTTGATAGATTCAAGCTCTTTCTAGCATTCAATAAATTATTGAACCTAATCATTATCATCATTTTGTTGTATCGGCCCGGCTAATTTACACGCATCTCTCGACTATTCTCATGGCAGAGTCCACCAAAGGCTAATCTTCCAGCCAAACGGATGAGTTCCTCCATCTTCGTGCGTACGTTTCCAACTTGTGAGCAGCAAGGCTTCGGATGCGAGGTAAACAAACATCCCTGAACGCCTAAGTATTTTTCAAAATGGATAAAATTCTCATCTATGTTGCTATGAATCATGGTTTGAAATATTAAATTGCATGCTACATTAGGGAATTGTAAATTGACTCCCCCACCTATTGAGAATGAAGGCTAAAAGAATCATCTCAAACCATAAACTACTTAAATGTTATGGATTGAAGTTTTGGATTTAATTTATGATAGTAATTGGACGAGGGAGATAGTCACCCTACGTAGATTATCTTAATAAAAAAAAGTATTTTGAGGTGTATGAAGTTGACTTGGACTGAAAAAAAATGTAGTGTTTAAAAATTATCTTTGAAATTAATCAAAATGTGTGTAATGTGTAACATTTTCAAAACACTACTCCTGCAAATATATATATATACATATATATAAATATATATATAGAGATAAAAGTTGAAAAAGTAAAGATTTAGTAAATTTTGAAGTGTTAGTTAAAATTTAAAGAGAATTTGTACTATATAACAACTTTAGATCTTTTATTAAAATTATAGCACATTTTTATCAGTTTGTTAAGTGATTGAGCTCATCAATCAATTAACAATGATTGAACTCAATCACTTTGAATTTTGCTATAAACCAATTTTTGATAAAAATGTATTATAGATGCAATTTTTTACCCTATTTTTGTTATACATGAAAAAACCCCCAAATTTAGATCTAATATGTAGTAGGTTTAAAAAAATGGTTAATTTAATGTTGGGGAATTTGCATGTATATTACAATAAGGCAAAAAAATTGCATAAAGAGCAAAAAAAAATGAAAATATTTACAAATATAGCAAAATCTGATTTGATAGACTCCATCAATAGTGTCTGATACACTTCATCAATAATATGTGTGATAGACTCCATCAATAGTGTCTGATAGACTCCATCAACGGTGTCTGATAGAGTCTATCTATAGCATTTGAAAAAAAAAGTTGTTATATTTTTAAAAAGTTGACATAATTCTAATGTGGGTAGGAAATTTGCTATAGAGTGCAAATTCCTTTAATGTTTAATATATTTGTAAAATTTAGCAACAATTTTGATTGTGGGATTTCGAACATACATGAGCTTTGCTCTTTTGACATGTTTAATAGATTTATTCTGAATGGTAGTTAAGTTGATCATAATTCGAGAGTCTCTCCTCTCCTCTCCATTTACAGTTGAAAAAAATAAATAATAATAAATAAATAAACAAACTTTTTGAACTAAACAATTTCCTTTTTGTTCCTAGGTAATGCAACAGAAACAAAAGGTGCATTTCTCCACTGCCTGCCTACCTAGTAAGTCTTGGTCTTGTTCCTTTTATGTTCCTCATTCTCCATTTCTGAACCCATTCTTCTCCAAAAAAAACCAGTCTGAGATCACCATCACCAATTCCATGGCTATGGCTTTGAATCTCCCAATCACAAGCACATCTCCAATGTTCATCCCCAAGGAATCCCTGGACTCAATCCTTTCCCACCAAACCCTAATCCAACACTTCCAATCCTCCCTCCCAATCGCCTCCCCCACAATCTGCACCCCAATGCGCCAATCCCACGCCGTGCAGCCCCACTCCTCCCTCCTCCTCATGCCATGCTGGTCCTCTTCCCCGTCGCTCCCCTACCTCGGCGTCAAGCTCGTCACCCACTTCCCCCATAACTCCGCCATCAACGCCCCTGCAATCCACGCCACCTACTCCCTCTTCAGCTCCACCACCGGCCGCGCTCTCGCCTCCATGGACGGCACCGCCTTGACTCTTTACAGAACCTCCTGCGTCTCCGCCTTGGCTGCCAAGTACCTAGCCAGGCCCGGCAGCAAGGTCATGCTCATGGTGGGGGCCGGCGCCTTGGGGCCCCATTTGATCAGAGCTCACTTGGCTGCAGTGCCCAGTGTCAAGAGAGTGATTGTTTGGAACCGAACGGAGGATCGGGCTAAGAAACTGGCTGATGAGATGCAGGATGGTGCGGGCCTGGATGGAGTCTGCTTCGAGAGCTGTGGCGATTTGGATGGCGCGGTTGCGGTGGCGGACATTGTGAGCTGTGCTACTAACTCTGAGCTTCCTCTTGTCAAAGGTGCTTACTTTGTCTATGGATTTTGCTGTTTTTTCTGCCTATGCTTTTGTCGCCTCATTATATTGGAAATAAAGTGGCTGGGTTATGAGTTCATGAATCGATCACCTAAATAAAGTGGCTGGGTTATGGATTTTGCTGTTTTTTGTGCCTATGATTTTCATCTATAAATTTTAGATTTTTTTTTTTTGTCATCGTCTTTGATGGTACCAAAAATATTAATATTAGAATTTTTGAAATTTAAGTATAAAAATGAAATAAAATTTAAAGTTCAAAGATCAAAATAATATTTTAATTGGACACAAGACTTGAATTACCGAGGATTAGAATTGAATAAAACAATAGCACAATCGACCTAATAAATCATTTTTATCCTTAGGAAACTGATTAATTAAAATATATTAACCATTTTAGAGTGGCTCAATTGATCAAAGAGGCACTGGGGTGGTGTGTCCAATCTATGGTAACCGCTTACTTATGAATTAATTTCCTTGACATCTAAATGTCGTAGGGTCAAACATTATGCTTCGTGACATTAGTCGAGGTGCGCGAAATCTGGTTCAGACAAGCACGGATTTCACAAAAAAAAAAAATGAAAGAAAAGAAGATTAATTAGAATATATTTATGTTTGTAACAGGGGAGAAGTTGAAGAAAGGGGCTCATCTAAATTTGGTGGGGTCGTTCAAGCACACAATGAGGGAGTGCGACGACATGGCGATAAAGAGAGGGAGGGTATTCGTGGACAACGAGGAAGCCTTGGAGGAGGCAGGGGAGTTGGTGGGAGCCTTTGAAAGAGGGATCATTGACAAGAAGAAGGGTATTTTGGGGAATTTGATTGATTTGATCAAAGGGGAGGCTGTTGGAAGGAGGAATGAGGAGGACATAACCGTGTTCAAATCCGTTGGGTCGGCTTCGGTCGACCTTGTTGCTGCTCAGCTCGTGTACGAGACAAGCATCAGCCAGGTTCTTTGATTTCAGGTGCACCAACAAGGTCTTGGGAAGCAATACTTACCTAAGGAAGAAACCTTACGGCAAACGACTATAACGGATGTCGGGTCATTCGGAAGGAAATTATGTGGAAGCTCTACATAATTATTATGAAGCTATACTACTAGAAATCAATCCCTAATAACAAAATGTACTTTTCCAATGTATGAAATAAAAATTCTAATGTTTTTTGCTACTATAGCCTTTTCTACCTCGATTTCATTTTTTTTCTTCTAGTCACTAGAAAATACGAAATTGTATTGGTATTAAGGGTAAGGAAAAAAAAAGCATGAAGTAAATAAATAAAAATAGAAATGGTGAATAAAGAAATAGTGCCAAACTTTCATCAAATCTTGCATTTATCACTACATTGGAAGGACTTTCAAGTTCCGATAGGAATGCCATAACATAAACTATAACTAGGTATATTTGGGGCACCGATTTGATTATGATAGACAGAAGGTTATGATAGACGGTGGGTTATGACAAGCGATGGATTATTATGAACGGTGTTTGAGGGGCACGTTATTATAATAAGGATTATGATAAACGATGTTTGAGGAACTAATTATTGCAAAATAATAATACAAGTAAGTTTTAGGTAAACGGACACGCAAATTTAGATAACCACCGATTATAATAAACGGTAGGACAAACATGGGGTAAATTATTATAACTAACCTGACCATTTACATAAATGGGGTCCAAACACACGAGTTATGCGTTTGAATCTTTAAATATGGTCAGAAAAGTTGAGTTATTGTTTGACATGCATTATCAAGCAATCTTATCTCGAAACAATTGTGTAACAAATTGAAATTTAGAAAGGCTGTTTCATATAGTTTTCTGCATTTTATTTTTAGGTTCTATTTGATAGCAATTTTTTTTTTTATTAAAAAATTGAAACAAATAAAACAGGTTCAAACTTCAAACACTGCCGTTTATTTATAAACACTATTTCATATAGTTTACTTACTTTTTCACCTATCTTTTAAAAACACAGCTTTTAAAAATTGAAATGATTAGCTTAAACACCGAACACTTAATATTTTTTTTATTTCATTCATGAACTTAAAAAAGTTCTGAATACATTTTTAACTTCGGTTACAACCGTAGACAACTCATTCCCATGCAGATGACTATCACACATTCAACTTATAATCTCATAATTTTTCAAAACTTTCTTGATCACTGATAATTTCCTTCGTACTTAATCATTTAAACAAGCAAACACTTGAAATCAGATTGAATGTGCACGTAGGAAGAGAGAATAATTGGAAAAATGCCAATTGGCAATACTTGAAGAATGATGTGCTCATTTGCAACCACCTGATCCATTATCTAATGAATTGACAATTTAAAAGAAATTTACCTGCTTCCATTCGGGTCTGAAACATTGAGGATTGGAACCTGTGTGAAAGCCAAACAAACTCACAATTAGAGATTGTAATTTGACGAGAAGGCTTACGATGTTTGACATTCGTTTTGATGCGTTTGGTTCAATTTTGGAGGTTTCGATTGAATTCTCGGGAAAAGCAAATCGTTCAGCTGTTTTTCTGCGCTGAACTCTGAGGTTGCCTGCACAGACAAACTTGATGGTTAAAAGCTCAATATTTTAAGGCCTTGTTTGGTCGGCCGTTTGGATTTGGAATCCGGAGGTTTGGAATCGGTTGTTTGGTAAATATAAAGATTTCGAGGAATTTGATTCTGGAGATTCAAAACAACATTCTCCTTATTTTTGGTTATCAACACAACAAACCAAACACCATAATCAAGATTCCGGGGAATTTGATTACGGTACTGGATTCCGGGGAATCTGAATCTTAACCCGCAAACCAAACAAGGCCTAAGCATTTTCCTGCAAAGAGATGACTCATTTGGAACATATTCTTTACGACTAAGCACGGCAGATCCTAGAGAGGCAAGTTTTTCTAAGATTAAATTTTTAAAAATAATAATAAATAAAAAAAAACTTCAGATTATACAGTTCTCTGTGTAACAAGAAAAGGTATAATAAGAGACTAACCAAAAGATAGAGGGAGTCGGACTCTTGAGAATTCAGTTCCATGACGAAATATTTTATGTTCAATAAAATAATGAGAACAAAATATTGTAGGATTAGATGATTCTTTGGTAAGATTTGTCGAAAATTGAAATACGGTAATTGCATATACTTGAGAGAAAAAATGTAGAAGGAATAAATAAAAACTTATTATGTCACCAATAATTTGAGAAAAAATGTAGTAGGAATGTTACAATGTACATGGCTCATACGGTAATTGCATATACATGGCTCAAAAGATTAAAAATCTGCCATTGCTTCTTCTTAAGCATCTCACGAGAAAAACTGTTTGACCCCATAATATTTAGTTGTCAAGAAAATTTTTAAGAAATTAATTTTGAGGTAGGTGATTAACATAGATCGATCCCACTTTCTCCAAGACCCAATCGACTATACGGCTAATTCAAGGTGCTTCTTTAACAATAATATCTTCTAGTTATCAATGAAGAGAAAACAGTAGAAGAACAAGAAAAGGAGAGGAAAAATCAGTATAGCCTGAGAGACAAACGATTAGTTGACTTACTTGTGTATCAAATGCAAACCGCAATGTTTGGACCTGAGTTCCAGAGCAAACCCTCAAGTCAAATCCAAGTGAATCTATACCATTGATTACTACCTCCTGCAAGAATTCACAAACAAGACAACTCAAAATTGAGCACTTCTGTGAATTCTATTTTTAGTAAAAGGGTGGGAGCTTCGAACTTGCGACCTCTTAGTCGAGAATATATCCCAATTACCGTTAGGCTATGAGCGCTAGGGAAATTCTACTATAAGCAAAGTTCAAAACCATGTTGAACTATCCAAATGTGAATACTAAGTTTTAGAAACTACTTCGGTTCATGACACCACAAACCAAGGAACACAACAAAAGTACGGCATAATTAGATTTATCCTTAAGTTGCAACGTCGCGGGATGCTTACCTTTATATGCTACTCTTAATTTGGTAATATTTAAGATGATCCCAGTTTTGAAAAACAGCCAACAAATGAAGTAATAGAATAAAATACATATTAAGATTTAAATAAAAACAATAAACTGAACGGTCTTTTGGAGACTAAAACAAATATTTTAGTGCAAAATCGATGAATTTCTAATTTAGGTAAGTTTAGACGTTACCTCAACCTGAATGCGCCTGCCTCTCCAACAGAGAGATTTGAGCGCTTGTGTGGTCTTTTCTCCGCCGGCTCTTAAACGAGAAATAATTTTATCTGCTGAGTGCACAATTGCATCAGGTTGAGCCTTCATGAGGTCTTCTATTTCGACGTTTCTCTGGGAAGGTAAAGCCGAAAAGGAATGAATATTTGTCAGAAGCAATCATAATCGAAACCATACAAGACATCAGCATAGCGTCCATAAAAGTGGGGAGAGCTGGTTTTCTTTGATAGATAACCTTAATATATTGCAATATCATGCTCAAATAAAAATTAATTAAAAATGATATGAAGGTAAAGTGGAACGTATTAGTTAAATTTATTGCCTAAAGTTGTGTAGGGAGCAGTCACGAGGAGTATATTGAATTTTAATTCTGATGCAGCCGGCCTCATTGGTAGAGTCTTGAAATTTTTAAGGTATACTCCCTTAGAGGCCTCAGATTCGAAACACAAAAAGTAAG
Organism: Sicyos baderoa; assembly: GCA_037832685.1. Lineage (NCBI taxonomy): Eukaryota > Viridiplantae > Streptophyta > Magnoliopsida > Cucurbitales > Cucurbitaceae > Sicyos > Sicyos baderoa. Next base: position 11,737 of record JBBMEF010011427.1, on the reverse strand, counting down.
TTTAATTGTAAAATTCTTTATTGGCTCCCAACTTTGAGTACGGGTCTTCGGACGGGCACAGTGCCCCTAGGTATATAGTGGGGTGAAGCACCGAGCCTCCGATTCACCACGAGAGGAAGGAAGAGAAATATAGTTACTTTTATAATCAGAAATTAGTACCACTAATTTGTTAAAAGAAAATCAACATTGCTGGAAATAGAAAGTCTATGTTGGAATTATAGGAGGAAAATCAATAGCCACCAGGTTTCTAGCATAAGAAAGATAAAAGATCATAACAAGTCCCACAACAAGTAAATAATGCTGCCGATGGCAAATTGCAAGATGAAAACAGAAATCGAACTTACTGGATGTGAATGTCCGGTAAATAGCTGAACTTTTATCATCTCCAGCCGGTAAAATGAAGCCTCGTTCATTGGAATATTTTCATCCAATCCACCCGCCAGGTTTACATCATCCTTGGATGAGCTAGATTCATGACTATGATTCTCAAGGTTATCTTCAAATTTCTGAGCCTCATTTATCTCACCATTACTATAGTGGCGGTTGGATAGATGTCTATGGATAACAATATGCTCTTCACTGAATACAGGTCTTAAGACACCTTGAATCACTAAAGTTGCTGGGGGCTGCTCCATCCAATCGATAGGATCATCTGATGCAGCCTGAAAATCATAACAAGCACTAAGAAGTTGATAACAACGCAATGAAGTGTATGTGTATCTGTTGAGAATCTCACATTGATAAGGTGAGGATATCTCTTAGTGTTTATAAAGTAGGTAGACTACTCCTCTCCTCACCAATTAGTTTTGAGATGGATGTCCATACTATTTCAAGTATCAGTATAGATATTGTTGGACCAAAACTCGTTAGTTATTGTCTTAGCAAAGAAAAGCCTGATTAACATCATAAATCATCACCTCTGAAAGCTTGTTGGCGAAATCTATTGGATGTGAGGAACTCATCGTCTCCAGTTTTGCCCAATCTCCTATTGTATCGTCGGAGTCATTTGGATCATCTTCGTCATCTATGACAGAAACCCAGTCCTGCAGAATGAAGAAACCTTCAAATTCAAACTAAATGAGCAAAATCCAACAGTAATACTTTTACTTAAAGTTAGAGAGACCGCATCGTATTCATCGTCTGCATCATCATCGTTGTCGTTGTCGTTATCATCTTCATCTTTATCATCACCATCACCATCATCTCCTTCATCAATAGTAGCCTCATCATCAAGCTCTTCAAATCCAAAATCAACTTCTGATGGACCAAACAATTGGATCTCATTGATCATTTCCATGGCATCAAGGCCAATAAGAACTTGCTGCATCAACGCCATCAATGCAAATAATATTACGAAAAGCTGAGGGCGGAACGAGGCGCTCAGATACATTGCAAACAACTTTTTGTCAGTGGGTCTTCTAAAAATAAATTTCTTCGAACTTTATTATCCTGCCAGAGTTCTTTACTGGTGAAAGTATTAATGCTTATAAAAAATCTCATTAGACTCTAGACAGGATAGACATAATGAAAATGCATGATGTGCAATTTTTTTAAAATAAATTCTTTAGTGATGCTGTCATAATAAATGTTTTTAACTTAGCACTACACTTAATATCAAGTTCATACTAGTATACGAAATCGATAACGAACGTCAAATCGAACCCTTCCAAAGTCTTCATCATTTTTTTGTGGTGAGGATATATATATATATATATATAATACAAGAATACATACTCCAAAATAAATTTGAAAATTCATTAGATCACTCCTACAAGGGAAAAAATATACAACTACTAATTGTTGCATCATCTAGTAATTTTGGTTTGAGATGAAATAATATTTAATACGTAAGCCAAAATCCTTACCGCATAGTTATTTTCTGTTGTTAGGTTTTGCATGGTCTCTTCAGTATTTTTCACTTTAAAATAAATATCTGAAATGAAGTAAAATAATATAATCAATAAAATAACAGGAAAAAGCAGCCATGGCCTGGCCTATGTGAGTATAACTGAGGATAATGTACTCTAAAACACTGGACATACTTCCACGTTCGTCAGTTACATAAGGTAGTTCTGGCCAGATAACGTTTTGTTGAACTTCATCGTTAATCAAACCCGCAAACATTAATGTTGCCTTTCTATTTACCTGAACATGTCATGCTATTGAAAATATTAATTGTCAAAACATGTAAGAAATATGAAACTACATAACACCGAGAGACTTGAAAATTTCACTATAAAAAAGAAAAAAGAGAAACATGCAGAGACAAGCTCCTTCCTATCCAGCAAACATTCTGGATAGCCAAAACGGAGGAATTATCCCAATCAATGTTTTAAAAGGCTTAAGGCGGCCTTGAGGCGTTTTCTCCCGGTGAGGCAAGGCGTAAGCCTCGAGGCGGTTTGAGGCGTAAGCCTCATTTTAAAGATAAAAAATATATTTAAATCATAAAAATTAAAATCTTGTATATTCTTAACTTTGTAATACTCCTTAAAAGTTGACTAAAAATAAAAAAGAAAATTAAACAACTTTATAAAAAAAATGTGCAAAGAAGGGAAATGGAAAGGAAAATGTGCAAACATCTCTTGGTAAAAAAATAAATGTAATATTGTAATACAAAAATAGAGAAACAAAAACAAAAATAATAAAGTATTGTTTAACTTAGTGAATAATTAAAAAAATCGACAAACAAGAGGTTAAAAATCAATTTAAACAAAAAGGCGTATGCCTTACGCCTCACTCTCCCCTCTCAAGGCGTAAGCCTTGAGGCTTTTTCTTGCCGCCTCAGCGAGACGTAAGCCTCACACGCTTTTTGAAACAATGATCCCAATATTTGTAAACTTTGAGATTCTCCCACATTTCACACAACCATGTCCTATGTGATGACCACTTACGAGGAAGAATATGTTCATAGAAACTTCGCATCTATAACAAGTTAACAACTACCAACATGAGCAGTTGCTTAACAGCATTAGTGTACGCCCAATGACCAAGAGGTCATGGGTTCGAATCCACCACCCCCAATTGTTGTAATTTATAAAAAAAGAACAAGTTAACAACTATGCAATGGCATGTTTGTGGTTGAGAGGAGGGAGAGAGAGGAGGGCTTGAGGAGAAGGATCAAAACACGTAGTTTAAATTCCCTCTTGACACCCTGAGGAAAAGGCGTTATTGCAATTGAATTTAGTATATATATAGCTCGTAAGACTTTTGTCATTATTGGTCAGTCATAAAAATGAAGTTGTGATTATTTATATACATATAATCACTAAAATTATCATTTTATTCCAGCCATCTTAAGTATGAAATTATTTATTTGGAGTAAAATACCTAGTGCAGCAAATAGGAGTATATTTTAAAAACATTCGTGTATGAGCAATAATTCAACATTTGTGCGTGTAAGACACCGAGTTTTAATTGAGAAAAATGAAAGAACATATAAGGGTATCCAAAAAAAACAAGCCTCAACAAAAACATCCCAAAAAACTACGAAAAGGGCTTCCAACCAACAAAATTGAGAAAAATGGAGCATTGTTTTTGTTTGTAAGATAACCTTCAAAGTCAGAAATTTCAAGAATAGCCACGCCTAAACCAGTGCATAAAATCTTTATTTACCCATATCACCTCATGTCCAATGTGGATTAGTGTATAGCTGAATCGACTTTGGCACATAAAGCAGCAATGTAAACAACTTGCCTGCTAGTTATATCAGATATGACATATGAAAGTACGAAGATTGAGAAGAGCATTAGTGTAAACTGATACCTCAATAATTGTTCGTGTAGTTTCTGCGGCCGTAAGTCTAACATCCTCGGCATTCCCTGTTATTGACTTCACGAGCTCCTCGGATGGATGATATTGTAGTCTCCTATTTTGTTTAATTGGATCTGATGCAGAACCCATCTGCCCTGCTGACGCATGAATTCCATTCTTTCTGAGATTGTTCCTTCCCAACAGGAACTTACTATTAAGTCTTTGGCATCTTTTCCTACGAGTTAATGGGAATTAGAATTTTAATAATCCTTTCCTAATGTCTTAAATAGTGGTGCTCGTCTTGTTGTTTCCATTGCATTGTACATACATAGATATATATGAGCAAATTCACAGAAAATGAACCATTTGGTCAAGTCTTTCCTTACAGAATAATCATAATATACATACGTAACATGCAAAGAGTATCACGGTGATCCAGCAAACATCACCATCAGATACACAATCTTTTCCAAAAAATTCTCAAACTACACAGTTGCCTGTAATGTCTTCTGATGTTTTCAAATTGCGATTCAATAATGAGAAGACCTCGTCTTATAATGGCTTCTTAAAATAAAATAAAAAACGTTGTCTTAATTATGAATTATTTCTCATTGCATTAGGATTGGATCGAAAATTATATATTTCATATTAAAGAATATGGGGTTTCACCTCAAAACCAATTGGCAATGAGGAGATTAACCCATATTTCTTATAAACATGTTGAAGAATCCTCACCATTCAAATGTAGGACAATTGCCACAAGGTGAGGATCTTCAACATTTCAAGTAATTTTTTTTGAAATAAGAAACCAGAGCTCCGCTCCACTATACCCGTTGTGCGCCCGTCCTTAGGCCAGGCACCGAGAGACATTCAGATACGGGAAGTTTCGAAGCATTTGCTAATTAGAAATCTGAATTCGATTCAGACCTTACGTTATTAGATTAATTCCAATTTCCGATCAGCTGAAAATAACTTCATTAGCCGCAGGATAAGGAGTTATAAATCCGCACGCGCATTTTACCAAGAAACTCATCGAGAAAATTATTTCAAAACAGAAAGGAGGAAAAGAAAAGAGCAAGCTCAAGTACCATTGCACATCGGAAGCGCAAGAATGCAAAAGCCGGCAGAAGCTGCTGCTAGCATGGCCTATACAAGTTACATCCTCCGAAGTCCAAGCTGAACGGCGATCTGCATATGCAAACAAAAAGTTATTCAGGCGAAAGGCTGTGGAATCTTATGCTTCTGTTCTTCGAATAGAAATCAACTTAAAAATCAAACAATTGTTTCCTCTTCCTCTTTTACTGAATTGTAAAACGAACAAAGAAGACTAGTCTCAGACTGTGAGTTTTGCAGCAAAAACAAAGGCAGTGGAATTCGAGCTCCATTGTTTTCAACAGAAATCAAGTTAAGCAATAAGAACAATCGTTTACTCTTCATCGTTCGTTTAATTCGAAAAAAACAGAGATGATAATCAGTTTCAGCAATGCAGCCAAGAAAAAATGCGAGAAAAACGCCAGAACAAAAAACTGTGGAGTCTTAACTCTTAAGCTCCATTGTTTCCAACAGAAAGCAAGTTAAGCAGACATAACAAATCGAGCAAAATCACAGAGCACAGACAAATTTAGTTCATCTTCTGGAGTAAGAAATTACGGCGGAGAAAGAGATAGAGAGAGAGAATTACAGAACAAACCGGAGGTGTAGCAGAAGTTTCCGCCGGCGGGGAATCGGACGGCGAGGGCAGTTCCGATCATTCTCGCAACTTCTTTTCTTGGAATTGCGCTAATGAAGAACGTGATCCACAGCCATTTTCGCAGTGAAATTATGCGTTTGGAAAGGATGAGGAAAAATATTCTATGCGCCAATGAATATGCCATCACCGTACGAGCGGGTCAGTCATCTTCCGCATTTCGGGCAGGCGGGCAGTCAACAATTGATTGAGCTCTCTCATATGCGGCCCATTAAACCTCTGCACTCTGGCAGGCCCAATATTCTACAAGTACTCCAGGCCCAATTAGCCCATAACTTTTTTTTTTTTTTTCATGTTCCCTCCCTTCTAAATATAAATAATTCTTTCTCTCAACTTGTATAAGTCGTGATTAAGAAGTTATGTGCTCTACTATGCTCACTCGATTATTATATTTTTAGTACAATAAATATTTGAGATGAAAAGTTTCATAGTCAAAATACATGTTGATTATTGTTGATCCACTCTAATTTGTTTTAGTGAGTCTTTTTACTTAATCTCATTTTCTCATCAAATTTTCAAATGTTTATTTATTCCAATTAATGCTTCATTTTATAATCATTTCGTGTTTAATTTTTTATTTTAGAAAGTTATGCTTGTTTTCTTCTCATTCATGTACGGTATATTCCACAATTTTTTAGGTTGTAGTCATTTTTTCTTCTTCTTATTTTCTCATCATTTTTCATGTATTTCATTCTTTTTAAGAATATTTTTTAATTAATAATTATATTTCAAAAGCAAAATACCTTTTTTTCATAAATCTCTCCATCAATTTATACATAATTTGATTGTTCTCACCAGACAAATCACGACCCTACAATAAAAATAAAAAGTTTATTATAATTTATCAAATCAAAGGTAGGTTTTTTAAGATGAATGGTAGATATGTTTAGAATAGATCTCTATTAAATAGTTTACAAAAAAAGAAAAAATTAATTAACAAAAGGTGTATGAAATTAAATCCATAGACCTTGAAGGCCCCCACAAATGTTCAAAGGTCAAACCTTTTAAAAAGAAAATAAACACAAACATAAACTTGGACCCCAAACACTTACAAAAGCTAGGCTAGCAAATTACAAAAGGAACAAAAGAGAGCCGATGGTCAAATACAAAACTTCCCACTCTTCCCCATTTATTTCTCACTTTATCAGACTCCCCTTTGGCCCCTAAAAGCAAATTCTCTCTTTCTCAAATACATATGTTGATATTAATGAAAGAAAAAAAAAAAACTCCCTCAAAACTACCAAAATACCGATAAATGAAATAAAACATTACAATCATTCAAATAGGTTTACAATAACCAATATAAATGAAAGTTGCTACCGTACATTTTTTCTAGTCATGGTTTTCTCTATTGCTTTGTTGTTTTTTTTTTTTATTGAGATTACAATTTGGTTTTCTCTATTGTTAATTCATTTCCTTTTTGTAAATATTATTCATTTGAATCTCTTAATTAATAAACTTAGTATAAAGTTATTAGAGTATTAAAATAAAGAGTAGAGAGTTATTATAAACACATTTTTTTTCATTTACAAACTAACAATTATAACCAACATAGGTAGCTTGATTGGTCAACGACGATTTTGAAATGCATAAGATGGTGAGTTCAATCTACGATGGTCACCTACGTAGTAAATATTATATGATCAAGCAATATGTCCCGTGACATTAGTTGAGGTGCGTGAAAACTAGCTTGAACATTCACGAATATTAAAAAAAAAAAAACCATTGTACTTCAACAACTAAGAGTGACTAATAACTTAGCCACGTTTGAAAGCCCTTTAATATTTCATTAAAATTTCTATAAATAATCTCATCTTCTTTTGAGAAACTCGGTAAATCCTAATCTAAAATGTAAAAATATTCCATGAAGTTTACAAACCTAAGACTAAAAAAAAAATGTAATTTTCTAAAAAAAAAATCATTCTTAAAGTCTAGTATTTCTTTATAGGCTTTTTCACATTCATTTCATTTTCTTTTTTCTTTTGTTCTTTCCTCTGCCCTCTTTTTGGAAGTTTCTCTTTACCATCTCTCTATATTTTTATTATTAAAAAAAAAATAAAAAATCATATATCAATAACCAAATAGATATAAAGCCTGTTTTTTCTAGGGGTGAACATAGGTTGGGTTGGATTGAGGTGATTTTCAACCCAACCTAAAAATTTGGGTTGATCAATTCTCCAATCCAACCCAACCCAATTAAAGACACAACCCAACCCAACCTAACCCTTTATTTTTGAGTTGGGTTGGGTTGGGTTATCGGGTTCACAATTTGCAATTAAGCTAAAATTTAAAAAACTCACCATGATAAGCAATGTACTCAATAGACAATTTCTAACGTCTCTTTTTCGATTCCTAGAAGTTTATAACTAATATTAGCATAAGTATACTCTTATTACTAATGCAAAATTCAAGTATACTTAACTTCAAAATCTTATCAATAGGTTTAAAAAAATATTAAAAAATAAAAGTCTAACAATAATAATTAAATAAAATAAATATGCAATATATAATATAAATAATTAAATAACGTAATAACTATATTATGGGTAAAAATATATATTTTAAAAAATTAAATATGAAATTCGGGTTGGTCGGATTGGGTTGGGTTGATTTAGGTCAACCCTTGACCCAACCCAACCCATGAAAATTCCATGATTTTCAACCCAACCCAACCCATTTATGTATTCAACCCAACCCAACCCGACAATTTAGGTTGGATTGGTTCGGGTTTCTCGAGTTGTCGGGTTGGTGTGCACCCCTAGAGGCAGGAGTAATAACAGAGGTCAAGGGAATCGAGGTAAATCGAAAAACAACAGAAGTAAATCTAGGAATGGCAGATTTGAGTGTTGGAATTATGGTAAGACATGACATCTGAGAAGGAATTGCAAGGCCCCAAAGAAAGCTGAGGGCAATGAAGCTGGTGCAAAGCTGATGAGGCACAAGATTCTTTAGTTTTTACAGTGGAATGTGCTCATGAAACATGGATAATAGATTCAGGTCGTCGTTTCATACTACAGGCCAGCGTCACATTCTTGAGAATTATGTTGCAGGAAATCATGGAAAAGTCTATCTAGCAGATGGGGAACCTTTAGACATCATTATGACCGATGATGTGAAATTGAAAATGGCAAATGGTTCAATTTGGAAAATTTGCAAGGTACGTCATGTTCAAAATATGATGAAAATTTTGATTTTTGTAGGACATTTAGATAGTGATAGATATGAGACTAGTTTTAGTCAAGGAAAATGGAAGGTTACAAAATGAGCCATGGTGATTGCTCGGGGAAGCAAGTCAGAAACTTTGTATGTCAGTATTAATAACATAGACATGGTGGCAGTTGTAGATCATTCAGGTGAAACTGATTTGTGGCACAACAAGTTGGGACACATAAGTGAAAAAGGTATGAAAATTCTTCACTCAGCAAGAAAGTTACATGAACTGAAGGAAGTTGAACACAAGTTGTGTGAGGGTTGTATATTTCGGAAGCAGAAAAGAGTTAGTTTCTCAAAGACATGAGCAAAGCTAAAATCAACAAGGTTGAAGTTAGTTCACAATGATGTGTGGGGTCCTTCTGAAGTATCTTCCATTGGTGGTTCCAGATACTATGTGACCTTCATAGATGACTCAAGCAGGAAGGTATGAACTTATTTTCTCAAACATAAATTTGATGTATTTTCTGTTTTCAAAACTTAGAAGGCTATGGTTGAGAATGAGACGAGTCTGAAAGTCAAGAGCTTGAAGTCAGATATTGGTGGTGAATATAGTAGTGGATAATTTAAAAGATATTGTGCAGACAGTGGTATTGTGATGGTAAAGACACTTCCAGGGACACCGCAACAGAATGGTGTGGCAGAGAGAATGAACATGACGCTGAATGAGCGTGCCAGGAGCATGAGATTACATGCAGGATTGCCTAAGATGTTCTGGGCTGAGGCGATCAACACGGCGACCTATCTGATCAATAGAAGCCCGACCATACCATTAGATTTCAAATTGCCTGAAGAAGTATGGAACGGTAAACATGTAAACATTTCTCATCTAAAGGTTTTTGGTTGTTTATCTTACCTTCACATTGATGCTGCAGACAGGAGTAAACTAGATGCCAAATCCAACAAGTGTTATTTTGTTGGATATGGTGGTGCTGAAAGGGGCTACAAATTTTGGGATGACCAAAATAAGAAGATAGTTAGAAGCAGCGATGTGATCTTCAATGAAGAAGTTTTGTATAAGAACAAAACAGCAGTTGTTGATTCAAAGATAGATGAAAATAGTGAAAAGATGACTCAGTATATAAGTCTTCTTGATGTTGAGACCAAAACAACAGTGATTGAAGATCAGAATATAGTTACACCAGATGAAACAGTTGTGGAAACTGAATGACCAGTTACAAAAACTGATGAACAGACTGTGGAACTTGAAAAAGTTCAGAGAACGCCACAAAGGTATTCCCCTACTCTAAATTGTATATTATTGACTGACATAGGTGAACCAGAATATTATGATGAGGCGTTTCAAGTTGAAGATTCTGTCAAGTGGGAGTTGGCCATGAAAGATGAGATGGATTCTCTTATGAGGAATCAAACATGGCAATTAGCTGAGTTAGTCAGAGGTAAGAAATCTTTGCAGAATAAGTGGGTTTATAGAATCAAGCAAGAACCCGATGGTAGCAAGAGATATAAAGCAAGGTTTGTAGTCAAAGGCTTTCAACAGAAAGAAGGTATTGACTTTAATGAGATATTTTCTCCTGTAGTTAAACTAACTACTATTAGAACTGTATTGTCGATAGTTGTAGAAGAATATTTGTTCCTGAAACACATGGATGTAAAGACTACGTTTCTTCATGGAGATTTGGATGAAGAAATTTACATGGTACAACCATAGGGTTTCACAGTTCAGGGAAAAGAGAAAATGGTTTGCAAACTTCAGAGAAGCATGTATGGTCTCAAACAGGCACCTAGACAGTGGTATAAGAAGTTTCACAGTTTTATGTGCTACAATGGATTTCAGAGATGTCAGGCAGATCATTGTTGTTATATGAGAGCTCATGGTAACTCGTATGTTATTTTACTGCTATATGTGGATGATATGTTGATAGCAGGTGCGAACAAACAAGAAATTCTGAAGATAAAGAGTGAATTATCTCAAGAATTTGACATGAAAGATTTAGGAGCTGCCAAACAAATCTTAGGAATGAGGATTGAGAGAAAAGATGGTATATTGACTTTGTCACGTGAAGAGTATGTGAAAAAGGTGTTAAAGAGATTTAACATGGAAAATGCAAAACCTGTGAGTACTCCTTTAGCTTGTCACTTTAAATTATCTAAGGAGCACTCACCACTATAGAGCAAGATAGAAACGATATGGCTAGAGTGTCATATGCTTCAGCTATAGGGAGCCTTATGTATGCTATGGTTTGCACAAGACCCGACATTGCACATGCAGTGGGAGTTGTCAGTTGATACATGAGTAATCCAGGGAAACAACATTGGGATGCAGTTAAGTGGATTTTCATATATCTGAGAGGGATGACTGATTATGCTCTGCATTTTAAGAAGTCGAATTTTAAACTGCAAGGCTATGTTGATGCATATATGGCTGGTGATACAAATGGTCGTAAAAGAACTACCGGGTATGTTTTTACTTTAGGTGATACTGCGATTAGCTGGATTTTGAGATTGCAGAAGATAGCAGCTTTTTCTACTACAGAAGCTGTGATTAGCTGCCATACAGGCTTCTTTGTGATTTGATGATTTTGTGGTTTTCGATTGTGTTGTGTACTTTTTATTTGTCGAGTTATGTACTGTATATGTAATTGTATGTTTATGTATGGTATTATCGGTGTTACTGTTTTGATTTGAAATTAAAGAGTATTATTAAAGAAAACAACATCACAGACTGAATAAATTGTGTGTACCGTATTAATGTGTCCTAATAATTTGTCTGATTGGTTTATTATACTGTATTACTATTTATTTTGATATTTGACCTGAATTGTATAATTATTGATGTATTAATTGTCAGATACACAACATGGTTGAGTCTGCAAAAAAACATCTCTGAATGATGCAACGGTGAAAACTACAGTGGAACTAAAAGAAGTTATGGTTAAAGGTGGAACTGAAGATGTAGCTTGAAGACTTTTATATTCGATCTATTCTAATGTTGTCAAACAATAATTCTCTTTGTTTTCTTGAATTAATGAATGAATGGTTAAGTTTTTTTTGTTATTGATATACCAT